>VWZW01000318.1:1975381-2249020 GCA_013397115.1 Edolisoma coerulescens | reverse complement strand
TTTCCCCCCCCCCCCCCCCCCCCAGTTTTACCACTCACAGAGATTTAGGGTTTTTTGGTCTTGATAGGAGTCTGCCTTTGGGCATGTGAAGATCAGCCCCTGTCATACTGAAAAATATCTTCTTATTACCTTGTTTACTCTCATCTACCTGTAAACATCCATCATATCCAGCACTCATATGCTTGGAATATTATATTTTTCAGCAGGTATTGTCTTTTTCTGTTCAAGAGACCAGTACAGCTGTGAATTCTTCTCCTCCCAAAAGAGCTGGGTGAGTTCATAGCAGGTCACATAAGTTGAACTTAATTTCATTAGGAAAGGGACCAAGAAGCTTTAATACAGGATTTTCTTAACTGAGGACTACAGAAACAGGGATAAGAAAAATGTAAGAGAATTTGCAAAACTATTTATACTAAATATGGATCTATTTTATCATCTGAAAGAAACATGCATTTATTTAGGTTGAATAAAGAAGAGATGGCCAGGCTGGACAGGGCTTGGAGCAACCTGGTCTAGAGTAAGGTGTCCCTGCCCATGGCAGGGGGGTGGAACTGGATGAGCTTCCAGTCTGTTCCAACCCAAACCATTCTGTGATTCTACGGAAGGTGGAAGAACATGGTCTTGTTTAGAGCTGAGGGGCAATGATTGCTCTTGTACCAGGAACTCTCACACCAGCCCGGTGCCACTCACACAGGGAAATGCAGATCAGGCACAATCTGCAAAGCTACATTTCCCTGTGCACGGTTTCCCTTGATCCTTTACCTATAGCATGCAATTAACACTTCAAGTTCGACAAAGCATTATCATTTTGATAAGTAGGCTAGATAAAAGGGATAAAATATGTATTTTAATTCTAGGTTTTGTTCAAGTTATGTTTTTATTCGTGACTTGTGTTTTTAATTACTTTGGATTACTATCTCAAGAAAATGTCATACATCAATCCCTAGAGTCTTCCAGCTAGAAATCTGAGGGTGTATCTCTAAAGGCAAAGAACTGCAATTCACATTTGCTGTACTATGCTCTGTTCAAGATTCACAGTGAAGAAAAGCAGTCAAACAAGCACCCTGATTGTAAAGGGGCAGATAAATATGTATTCCCAACAGAATATCAATAATAATAAAAAGCTGAGCTTCCTTTACCAGCAATTTCCTAGGAGACATTTCCTAAAACATCCTAGGATTTTCCATCTCCTTTAACTCATAGGAGGCCACCATCAGGTTCAGGCTGCAGAACTAAACCTGTACATTGCAGTCATAAGAAGTACAAAAACACAGTGAGATCCCAGTTCTTTCCAAATGCAATCCTTCCATACAGCCAGCTGCGAGAGTGAGAAATCCTCACTTTATGGAATTTAGAGTGCTCTTTGTGTTCTTCATGGAGGTCCAGCAGATAAAGGCACACTTGGTACAATATTACTGAGACAGAGTGCTAAAAATACATCTTTTTCAGAAGATGAGAACTAAGCACACCTGCACAATTGTCCAGGAGACCTCTAATACCTATATTTAATCTTTTCCTTTTAGCCATAAAGCTATAAAGCTATAAATTTAGATTCTAACATAAGCCCTTAGCAGTTACGGTCAAAACCACACACAAAATACTAACCATGGAAATCACTTTAATTTTCCAACTAGTTATTATTTCCATACTTCACTATGAGATGTTTTAAGTGAATATGAATTTTTCTTGTCCTCCCCAGGCCTAGACAGTAGATATGAATCTCCTCACAAAGCTCCAGGGACATCATTCATTTTATAAGAAAAGAATTAATAATAAAAGTAATAGAACCACTAGTGAGAGAAAAGGAACTTTGTAATTATTGTTAACAATATAGGTGTTTTTCACACACTGGAGTCCTCTCAACTTCTCTTCAAAGAGAGCTACTTTTTATACTTTGCTTTTGAGAAAATATTTACTCAAATACATAAATGCAATGTTCAGGTTTTGCAAATACTTGTTTGGATTTTGAAGAGACGGAAAGAAGAGAAAGGCCGCCACTCTTGGGGAAAAGTACAGCTTGAGGCCTGATTTTTTAAATACATCATCAGAAAGATTGTGGTAACAAAACGTGTGGGGAAAGAGGCCCGTGACTAGCAGCAAATGCTGTCCACAAATCTGACTTGCTCAAAACTTGCCTGGAATTTTAAGAGACCTGTTAACGTGTTTGGTAAAACACTCCTCTTATAACTTCTCCAAGCATCTTGCTACCAGATAGTTTCACCGAATATTGAAGATTTTCTGTGTACTTACCAGTTGAATCTCTTGGTGACATGATGCTCAATTACTCCTACCAGTGATCTTCTATCTGTCTCCCACTTCTACATCAGGCCTCCCACACAGACATTCCCAAAACAAGCAACAAAGAAGCTCACATCCTGCCTTCGTATTTGTGTATTAGTTTGACTGCACACAGCAGAATTTTTAGCCCCGAGCTTAGGGATTTTATAATCACCACAGGCATTCTACTCAGTGCAGATGGAACTTCTCACTTCAACCAGACAGATCCTGCACAATGTTTTAAAACTGACCACTTGCACAGAGTGTGTGTGGGGAAAAAGCACTGAAAACTGTTTTTCCTGCAAGGGCTTTCTCCCACACCTTTGCTTGCACTCTCAGGAGAAGGCACATCCACTGCAAGAGGGCTGCCCTGACAGCTCCTGCCAGGTGAGCAAACATTTAGGAAGGAACCAGTTCATATTCAAACAACTTCCACAGATTGCATCTGGAAATATACCATCCAGACCAAACAACTGGATTGTTCATTAAAATCATCTGATTGCAAGCACTTATCTTTGTGTTCACAACAAAAGAGGGAAAAAGAAAGAAGAGCTGTTTTTTTCAGTTCTTTGTACCATCATCTCTCTCTATTAGAGTCAGCCTATTGCACAAAGATTTCACCATGATTGGTTTCTTTGACATGTATTTCTATTGCTTTTCATTTGAAAGGAGAAGGTGGCTAAAAATTAAATGAATTGTTCGTTAAATAGTCAGCCCTGCTTTGAGAAAAGGTTATCCTTTCTTTGGATTCTTTGATGCTGTGTTAACGATGCCTTTTCTTCCATAGGCTTTGTGCATAATAGGTAAGCTCTTGGAGAAAAGTTGTAAAATAAACCTTCTCCAGTCCATCCCTCCCATGATGGTAATTTAAGAGATAACTGTTTTCAAGATAAAGCTGATTTCTAATAACAAAAGACCCACTGTTTAAAATTGGAGTCTGAAACTCTTAGCAGATGATTGATAAGAAAAATGGTCTGGTAGAAGGATTGGTCATATTGGCTGATGGGGACTTACAACAATGAAAAATAAAGTAGCAATCATAAATCAAAATTACTCCACTAAACTCTTTCTGGGCTAGAACTGTGTTTTCTTTGTTTGTGTTTTTGTTTTAACTGTTGCTACATTTAGACACAGCAGGAATGTAGGTCATCTCATAAGAAATTGAATCAAAAAAAGGAAAAAAAATCAGCCAGCTCCTTGCTTCACCCACCCTCTGTCTTTTTGTAGTGCAGACATTCTGAGTTGTGGGGTGTGAGTTACGTGGGTTATGTGGTGGTTTCCCCTCTCTTATCTTTCATCTACTATTGCTAATACAATCAAGTTTACTTGTTCTTATAAGAAAAGAAGTTAGAGGAATGAAAAAAGGGCAACAAAAATAAAGATATGCTTGGGATTAGCATTTATTTTTTCTTGAGTGCTGCATTATTCATTCAGGAATATGTATATAAGAATTTGTAGGTAAAAGTCCAAGAACAGTGTTTTAGATTCATATTATTTTTTGCCAAGGGATCCTTTCATACTCAACAAATTACAGAGCAAAATATCTAACAACTCAAAGGTGTCAGCACCTACAATCCCATGACAGAGGTAGAAAAATGATGCATGATTAAGTTCCTTGCCTTGAGAGAAACGACATATGCTAGCTGGTTTTTTAATTATTCTGCAGCATTGTTCACCAGCTATGAATATATTGATCAGAGAAGAGGCAATGAATGTCACCCAAAGTCCCCCATTAATTATCATTGTTCTTTCTCTACTCAATTGTTCCTATCCTCAAAACATTTGTATTCTACATGCATGCCCTACCAGAGTATGGTGGGTGGAGTACTGAGTAAAAGAAAATAGGTGAAAAAATATACCAAAGAAGTAAGAAATGGCCAGGAGGTGTTGATACAAACAGACTGGACAAGAGGCTCTGGAAAAGTCTCTTCAAGAAGAGTTTGGATGCAGTGCAGCAGCAGCATACTCAGAATTACACACCAGATAAAGGGCCTGCAGTCTGCTGCCTGGGGAGCTGACCCTTGCACTGACTCCATTCAAGCTATGTTTGCTTTTTTACAAATAAATAAGTGTTTGGATGGCTTCACAACAAATTTCAAAAGGCTTGCCAATATATCTTCATTTTAGGAGGTAAAATTACCTTTTTATAGTTCTATATATAATTAATCTCTAAAAAATTTCCCTCAAAAATAGTTTTGGGGGGAAATCCACAAGGACTGAAGAGCTATGTGGTGCCCAATCACTGTCCCATCAATCTATAACTAGCTATATAACTAGCTGTCAGGTCTGAGACCTCCAACTTGCACTAGCACAGCTCAGTGGTGATCAGTGCATAGGATGTGTTTAGGATCTTAAGGACACTGCAGAGAAAAGTCTCTCCTTTGGCAGTGCAGGACCTTCCAGTGTGTTCCAACAACAGCAGGAGAACAATGAGTTGAAGCCAGCACCAGGTCAAACTCCTGGAGCATATTTTTCTTTTTATCAACACCCTCTTCCCCTGGAGCTGAGCAAAGCTGGGCACTGCTCCACATGTACTTTTGAGTCTCAGGGGCATCTGGAGAGCACATCTGTTGCAGAAGACAAGAACAGCTGGATGTCTGCAGCACACTGGAGCAAGGAGACCTCCAGAGGTCCCAAATATGTGCTGAAAAGCAGACCAGAAAGTCGAGTTCTCAGGGGAGTCCATATGCCAGGGTCACAGGGGACAGGGGCAGCAGATGTTTCTCATGCTCCTTTGGGGTCTCCCTGTCCTTCTTTCTCTCCTTCCTTCCAAAATACCAACACTGCTGGAGTGACAGGAATCTACAGCTGCATGTTGTCCTGTATTTTGTGCATTGGACAATCAACATTGATTGGCTTTTTCCTCCCTCCAAACTCTGTTGGTCACCTTGTTCTGATCATCCTTTCCTCCAGTTATGTTCTGCCAAGGGTGCTGACACGGTCAGGATTGTCTAGAAGGTGCTGGTCATTCCTGAGCCAGTTGGCAGCCCTCAAAGTATTTAAAGGGACTGGATACACTTGCAGTGCCTGTCCTGATCTGTGAGCCCAGACACCACACACATGTTCGTGTATGGTTATTGATGACTTCTGGATACTCTGAAAAACTATAGCTTCAACGTAAACCTGAAATATAATTCCAAGAGCTGTTTGCAGAAATAATCAACAAACATAAGAACTTTTTTCCTTAGCAGGAAAGAGAAAAAACCATTCCATTTTACCCAGTTTAACCAGGAGTTTAAGTTGCAGTTGTTTGAAAATTATTGTTTCATGTTTCTCAGTTCTTTAAAATTAAAATGAAAAGGACGGATGACTGTAGGAGCAGAAAACATGACCTACAGCAGATCTGAAGTAATTGAAATCATCTAGCCTTGAATATAAGAGACTTGAAGGAAAACAATAATAGCTCTAAGAAAGCAAATTATACACCATGACATGCTCCACAGGCATAATATATGTGTTGTTTTGACAATCATTTTTTTCTGTATGATTACAGTGACTTTTATTAAAATAAGCAAACTAACATTTGGAAGGGAAGAGGGGAGGAAATTGATTAACTGTATCTCATTTTCTCCCAAATATCTGGATTTAAGAATCAGAAGCTGCATATAGCACAATGGTGACACATTCGTTTGGAAATTGTTTCATAATGGCTCGTCTCACCTTAGGTGGAGAAGGGATAGGTTTTGTCACTTAATTGCATGTATGAAAAACCCCCCAAAAGGCTGCAAAGATGCCATGGAAGCAGTGGAATGTTGAGAAGTGAAGGCAACAAGCTGCAGAAGCCCACAGCTTATTGTGAGCCCTGTTCTAGTGGTACCCAACGGTACCTCTTTAGAAGTGAGTCAAATCTCACTAACACAAGTAGGTGTTGCACAGGAGCCAGACCCATCAGTCAACATGTCACTGGTTTTTTGTTGTCTACTAAATTGCCATCATTTTTAAAAAGGACTTGGAAGAGGAAAGCAAAAAAGGAGACTAAGATTCAATATATTCACTGTTAATCTGTATCTCATGCACAGCTGAGGCATCTTCACCTCCATATAAAGGTTCATTTTTAGTACATTGTTTCCCATTCTAAGGAATCATAGAGAAATAATGACCATCAATCAACCGAGGATACACCTTCCATTTCAGACAGACATACTACAAGCCTTCTTCAAGCCAAGCAATCACATTTTATCACATTAAAGTACTTTGTTATTCCTGCAAAATTTTAAAACTATTGTATTTATCAGTACTTTTTCTCAAGCATTCTTTCAATGAATAAATCTAACAGCAAAACTTAAATAAGAAGACAGCTTACTGCTAGGGAGTCTGTGAGCTTGGTTTTGTTGTTTAAAAACAAGTCCTGAAATTGGTATTTGAAAACCAAGAGAAGCTGAGTTATTATCACCACTTCAACTACAGAAATATTTAGTAGCTTTATACTTTCACCTGTAAGAAAAATGAAGGAACAAAGGAACTGTAAGTGAACCAGTCTTTTTAGCTCCAAAATGGAAAATTTAGGAAGTTACATTGAATAAAACCTGCATCCTTGTACATGTCAGTCAAGCTCCTAAAATCTGGAAGGAAAAAAGGCCACAGTGATATTTTTCAAAAGACTTGCAAAGAAAAGTAAGGATAATATTTCATTGCTATAAAATCAGCAGCTTTTCAGTTACTTAGAAAATACCAGCACAAGTAAAGGCAGCTAAATAATAGTTAATCAGAACCTGAGAAGCAGCTGGGTTCTACACACCCCTTTTGTTAACTAAGGTGAAGTTCAATGAAAGTAGGGGAGAAATAATTTACCTTGAGCCAGGAACGCATGGGAGGAGTAACCAGGCTCCTCCTCGACTTCCATCAGCCCTGGCAATGCAGAAAAGCATGCATTTTGGGGGGCACAGGTTACCTGATTTTCTCTGAAGGTTCAGTAAGGAACGCAGAAGATTTCTCAGTTCTAAAAAACCAAAAAAAACCCCATAGAAACAAAACATACAAAGATGAACACCCCTAAATATAAGAAGGTGATGGTGTCTGCTGTATTACAGGCAGGAACCTAGGCTTAAGGGTCTGAACACCAGCTGGCATTCATGGAACTTCCCTGATGATTGTCCTGTCTGCAGCTGCAGAATGATGCCTGCATCAGGATCCCATGGTTTCTGTCCTTACCTGGCAGCTGTCAGTGTGTGACAGATATAAATTACCTCACAGGATGTTTTCTATTTATTTAATTTCTAGTAAGGACCAGAGCAGACATGGGAAGTTCAATCACCTTCTGTTTTCAGAATATTTTCATGCAGCATTTGCCAAAGGACATTGCCTCAGTCATTTGCACATGAGCACAAATCCACTCAGCTGCTCTCTCAAATGCACCAGCACTTCCCCGCAGCCTGGGTGATAGATGGAGTGCAGTTTTTGTTCCCTCCAGTGTGTTGTACAGGAGAGGGAAAATGCAGGAATGGGGAGGATATTCACTCAGCAGTCCAAGGTGGATTATGTTTTTATAACTGATTAGTATTGCTGTGCCATTGCATTTCTCATTAAAATCCCTTTCTTGAAGCTAGGTACAATTTGCACCATGTTTTCCACTTGTTTGAGCTTCAAGCTGTCGCTCAAAAAATTAATTTTAGCTGGGTTCATCTTTCCATCACAATTTTTTTGTCACAGTGGTTGATTAATTCTATGCCATTGTTTGCTCTTTTGCAAGATTAATTGCAGGATGAGAGAATAGATGACTTTCTGCTGAGGGATATGAAGTTATTGTAATTCCACAATGCTGGAAAGCAACTTTTTCCCTATCTAACTTCAGGCAGCAAGGAAATGATGTAGTGAAACTGGTTTGGGCTGTTACTGGATCAATGACTGACCCAAGGAAAGACCTTCTAGAGTTTTTTGGTTAAGTTCTATTTAAAGCCTCCAAGCCTTAAAAGTCTGAAAAATGTATCCTGAGTCCTGGAAGAAGACAAGCCACATTCACAACTCAGACCAACAATGGACAGGTCTGGCATTTAAACAAGTATTTCCTCTGGAACTATGCAGCATTTTATGGTAGGAAACACTGACAGAGGTTTCTCCCGAGTGGGGCTTGTGCCGTTCCAGCCCAGGTGAGCTGACATCTCCAGCTGTAACACACTTAAGTCACAATAGATTCATGTGAAGTAAGGACAGGGAGGGGGCTTTGGGATGCTTTTTTGAGTCTGTAATGACACAAAATAGACATTATTTTGTATTCAGTCAACCTTTCATTGGCTTCCTTTAGTATACATTTATTTCCCCACAGAGCTGCTTGGCAGAGCACGTCTTCAATGCTGTATGATACCCTCATGGAGTTCTTTTCTATACAAACCTTGTTTATTCAGCCCTTATTCCATTTATTCTGCTTACTGATCCTTTGCAAAAAATACTACCCACTTGTTAGACAACTGAATTGATATTTCTCTACTGGTTTTTCATTTAAGTTTGAACGTAGTCATTCTGGTCCTCATTTACCCCATTGTACAGAGAAATAAAAGGTTTTCCAGAAATGTCTGTGCTACCCAGATGCATAACACTGCAATTTCTTGTCCCCTTCTGCACCGAAGGCAAGGAGAATATTCCTCCAGTTTCTATGAGAGCAAGTTTAGGCACTGCTTGTATAAATTAATTTCATGAATAACGAAGAATGAATTGCTTTGCATCATAAGGCATCCAACCCAAAAATTCATGGTGCTGCATCAATGCAATAATATTGTCCATAATCTGTGAGATTTTTACTATTTGAATTAAATCTATAAATACAGATTGAAAGTGGGTTTTCAGTGCTCAGCAGAACTGTGTAAAAAAGAAAAATGCTTGATATTTTAAATTTTTATTAATTTTTCCTGATCAGCTCTAGTTTTTTGCATGCACAAAGTTGGGTGTGCATTGCCAGGAATATTACCCTTTTTTGTTCCGTGACACTTGTGAGCAAATCCAGTGAGACCAATGGGGACAATTCAGGTAAGAGAAGGTAATAAAGCACATCACTTCACTGGTGTTAAGCCCTCTAACAGAAGTCACAAACCACCTGGAAACAGCATCTACTCCAAACTGCCTTGAGCTGCATGAATATATGAATATAACCTGAATGTTAATCTGAATTTTGCAGCTCTCATAGAAACAGATGAACACTAAAAATACCTCCCCCTCTACAAGGAGATAAGCACAGCTTTATTTATATTAATTCTCCTTTTTTCTGATTTTAACCAGAAAAAAAAAAATTAAGAATGCCCTTCAATGGAGTACTTTCAATTTTTAGTCTTTGAAAGTTGAGCTGCACATTTTTTCCTGAATAAGACCCTCACTTTAGTTTATCAAAAAATAATACACTACAGTATTGGAAGCATGTACTAGTCTTTTATAGTAAAAGCTGACTGTAAACAAAATCCACCTCTCCCCAGAGAATGAACATAATAAAATATTTAGAGTTTCTGTAAACAGCATCAACCTCCTTGTGCAGCAATGAGGGAAAAGTACTGGAGTGACTGGACTGAGCTGCAGGAACAAGTGTTTTGATTGCTGCTCACATTGGCCACATCAAAAGTCTTCCCTTCATGACTCCTGAAGGGAGGATCCCCGTGCACAGAGGAATGAATGACTGATCACCTGAGACTCGTGTGCCTAAAACACAGTGGGGAATAAAATCCTAGAAACAGACGTTGTAAATGTGTTGGCACCTTAACAGCATGCAATTGCTTCCTGATTTATGTGTTGGGATTGCTTTAGGAATTCGGAATGCAAGTCCCAGACCAAAACCCAGCAGCCTGTCCAGTTTATTCTGTTTACTGCTTCCCATATTCAAACTTTTCCATTGTGTCCTGTCATATCTTGTGAGACAAATCTGCTTCCTAGAATTCAGCCCATAGAGGAAAGTAAACCTAGTTTGACTTTTCCAGGTAATAAAAATACGTGTTCCATGGGGAACTGATGTACCCAATTGAGTGAAATCATTATTGACGTTACAGCATCAAGCCTGTGATTTTGAAAGTCTGGATTTGGGGACTTTCTTCAAAATGTAACAGGAACTACATGACTCAATCCCATCAGGAAAATCCCATGAGTAACTGGAAAATTTCAGTATTAAAATTGAAATTCAGTGAATTACTCTGGGAGCAATCTCTGTGTTCCTTATGTCCAGGTAGCAATGGTGAAATCATGTCCTGTGTGGAAGAGGCCAAAGAACTGTGTGAGATGTTGTAACTTACAAAGAATATTCTTTTTAAAGCTCTTTTCCCTGCAGGACTATTTAAAACACCCCTCTCCATCATGATCACTCCAATGCCACACTGCAATGTTCAAGGAGGCTGAGTAATTTCTGTAATTCCTCTTCAGTCCCAGCTCTTTCAGCCTTCCCACAACACAGCAACGTGTCTGGGGGAGAATTTGCAATTTCTTGTCACAAGGCAGCATCTGAAAATCAAAATGTCATCTGTGCTGTAGTCGGCAAGTCAGGAGATGAATTAATGAACCATAACATATACGTAAAGAAAAATGCATAGTTTTAAAAAACTCATGGTTTTCTCTTTCAATGAAAAGCTTTTCTTAAGTATTTATCAAGGCATCAGGATTTCAAGAGAATTACTCAGATGCTTAAAGCTTGTTATTTGTTTAAATATCTCATAGCAGGAGGAAACTAAACTCAATGAGCAAATTTCGCTTGTTCACAATATGCAATATTTTTTTTTGTGTTGGGACTCTTGGGCATTATACTGAACAATGTTAGAAAGCAGTAGTAATTAGGTAGAATTGCAAAAAGCAATTCTGGGTATATATAGCAGTGTAGGATTTTACAGAACTTTTCCCCTCCCTCCAGGCCGTGATGCTCATTTAGTAAAAATGCAAAAGGGAAATATATATCAGTAAATGAATGAAGTCTCAAAACAATTTACATTTGTACATACCTCTGAGGAAGTAGGACAGCTTTATTAGCTACTATAAAGTGGCACAAATAACTGCAGATTCAACTGCCTGGTTTTCTGAAACTTGTCAAAGAGCTTAATAGAAAGAAAAATGAGAACTTCAAGCTTTAGTCTTCAAATCCTTGGTATCTGTCAAGCTACAGTGTTAATACTAAACTTCATCCCTAATACAGTCCCCAAATTCAAAATGAAGCTATAAAGCGTGGTTAAAGGCTTTTATTTTGCATCTTAAATTCCATTCTGGTATTCTGTTCAATATACTTGATTGCTGGGAAGTCCTTTGTGCTTTGAAATAATATTGCAGCTCATATCAGACCAACCTGCCTTGCTTTTCCCCAAAATGTTTTCATTTTTTTTTTTTTTGCAGCAGAGTGATGCTGACATTTCATAGTTTTCTTTCATGTCAGGAATTGGGATGACCAGGTTATTTTCCTTCTGAAAAGGCCTGTTAGGAGATTTTAATTCCTGTGTTGGCTCCTTTATCAGGGGAGGCATCACCTGCTTCAAATTGCAGGACTGTGATCCCATGCCAGGGGATTGAGGATGTGGGGTGCATGGTTTGTTTGGAGACAATAAATGCAGCTAACACTAGAATTACATAAACAGCATGGATATATTAATTTTCTCTCAAGAAGGCAGTGTGTGTGTGTACACTAACACACCCACCCACCCACACATCTGTACACACATCCACATGTGCCATATGTACTTGCTGTTAGAATGAGAATTTTGCATCTATGTGATTGAATTTCCAAAAAGGCCAATGTCTAAGCAAAAAACTAGAGACCTGCAGCAACCCAGCTCTTGCTCTGCATGGCCACAATATTTGAAGCCACTGCAGCATACATTTTCAAACATCCCATTATCCAGGAAATTGCTCTTTGACTTACAAGCTTTTAATCATAGCAGGTTTTGCATTGGAAAAAGTCACCACAGTTTGCTTGCTTAAACGAAAAAGATTCCCAAGTTGAGTTGAACACCTTGAAAACAGCCATGTGCCCCTGGCATCTTCAGGGAAAGAAGACAAGTCTGAGACAGAATATCAAGATTTCAAGTTTTAGAAATAATTTTGAAATGTGCTCGCCGTGATTTATTTTAGAAATGCCAAAAATTCTTCTAAGTAGAAACTGGTTTACATGTATTAGTAAATATGTGTATATTTATGTCAACTTTTTTTAATGCTATATATTGGTTCATGCAGAAGATATCCTTTCCTTACAGCCTTCATTTCCCTGCTAAGAACATACTCAGTATGTATGTAAGGGCACCAGACCTCTATCCTGCATGTGTAATCCAGGAACTGTTTTTCCCCTGCAAACACCTGCAGGTAGCAATAATTGGTAGTTGTGATTTGGTTTTCTTTGAAAAATAACAACTCGAACAGCTCTTTATCAAGGCTGTTAAGAGCAGCTTTTTTCTCCAAACCTTTTGCTTTTTCCTACCTGTATGTAATTATCCAAGTATTCAGATCAATTTATTACCCCATGCATAAGCACATTCACTCTCGTTTTCCTTTCCCTTAGGACCTTTACATTAAGATGACGACTCAGACTGCTCAAATAGCCCAGTTGCAAATGCCCTTTGATCAAATGATGACTCAAGGAGACTCAAAGATTACTTCTGCAGGGAAAGTCAAGGCAAATTGATCAGTGCTGTCATTGGAGAGCAACAGTTCCTGAAGGACTGGATTTAAAATGCATTATCTTTAATGTAATCAAAGGAGCATTTAATTTAATTTTAAAATGCCTTGCAATATTTGTTAGTGCTATCATTTCAGGGTGTTGCAGGGACAAAAGTTAATCACACTGACTAGACAAACACTAATTTGTTTAATTAAGGCTATCCTGTTTTCTTTGTGTAATATTTTTCCAACTTGGTATGCCCATACATTATTTTTGAAATAGTAGGAGCACAGATGTAAATAATCTTTCATGGTAGAGGTGCTGAGCCTAATGAGGTAAGAGGGAGAAACTAAAGAAACTAAAGGAAAGTAAGGGAGCTAAAGAACAGAAAGATGTTTTTCTTACCACCTCATGACACATTTTAGATTTAAATGGGATTAAACATGTCCATGGCATGGATTTTCCAGAAGCAGATCATAATCCACCCATGGATTACCCAGGCAGCATGAGTGAAATTTTGGTTTACTGCCTAGACACGGCTCCCAGAGCCACTGATTAGGGGGAGTCTGCAGCCTTCTGCTGTTTTCCGGCGTTGGCTTCGCCCTTTTCTAGGAAGGGGATGAGTGATGGAGGGGCAGAAGGTCTCCAGAGGCAAAGCCCTTCCCTTGCCACATAGCAGGAGGGATATGCTAGGAGAAGAAGCTGAGAGCCCTTGAACCCAGACAATCCCTCTCCCAGAGCTCCCCCAGGCCACGGAGCCCCCCATCCACACGGGGCACAGGACACACAGACTCGGACTGGCTCTCAGCAGCCTGGTACCAGGCAGGCTTTGAATGCTTGGACTGAACCAAACCCATGTATTTCCTCTGCTCTTGGGTATTCCCATCGGCTCTAGAAAGCAATTCAGCATCAAGCTGGCTCTTCCTTCTGACTTGCATTTCTGTGACAGAGACTCTTTATCTTTCTGGTTTAGCCACTCTTAGATGATGTCATTAAAGTAAAAGAGAAATTTATGAACCAGTGAAAAGTGGACACCTGGATTTAAATAACTGTAAGACAGAGCAGGACAGGGAAGGAAAATATGGAAAGGATGTCTTGAAAAGTGGAGTTCTGAAATGAAAGACATTGAGTAAGATTAATGTTATTCCTAAGGATCCTCCAATGGTTGTTTCCTGTGTAACAATCCACAGCCATAAAATGAAATTCAAACCTTTAAAACCTTTAAAACCATTAAAAGGGAAAGAGATGGAGTCTGAAGAGCTTCTGTACTTTCCAGATACCGCAGGACATTAGACATAAATCAGGAACCAAGCACAACCTGGAGGAAAGATCACAATAATTATAGACAAGAACCAGGATTGTACTAAGGAAAATATGAATTTAACAGCAGAGAGCCCTGACTAGTGAAGCCAGGCCAGCTGGCTGGAAACCAGGTGAGGACACATCTTTCCTGCCCATCTGTAGGATATGTGGTACCCTAGAAAAATCATTTGCCCCTGTATTCTGTTTTTCAGTGCAAGAACATGGTGTCCCCTGCGCACAGATTAAACCAGAATAAGCACAGGGAGCTTAGCAGGGTGGTTTTAGATTTATAGTTGTTATATAAAAGAAAAATCTCTGTGATTTTTCTGCACCCATATTTTTCAGATGCTTTTTTTTTCAAGAAACTACATTGTCAGTAATTTATTTGTGGCACTCTGACTTTAACCAAGCTCTACAGCAAGAAAGTTTTGTTTAGAGCCAGCCTTTACTCTTATTTACTTTCTATGAAATCTACCCTGCACCCCACAAGAACCAGACTCAAACATAGTCAATTTTAGTGAAAAAATACCTGTTAAATAAAGCATTTATTCACTAGCATAACTTTATCAAACCATTGGCAAGACCAAAATTTAAGAGACCAATGTAAATATTTTCTGGTATTCGTACCTCTGTTTTCCTATATTAATATTGTGTTTGAAAGTTTTCTCTCCAGTAACATGGGCAAAGAAGCAGTTCTTTTTCCAGGATGTCAGTCCTTGTTCCACCATTGCTCACCTTCACACCAGTCATCTTCTCAGTCAAGCAGAAAAGTGAAAATGGAAGTAACACTTCAAGTCAAGAAAATAATAAAAAGAAAGTTCTCAGAACATGGCAATTTGGATAAAAGCATTTCTGTTCATCCTCCCTCTTGGTTGCAGAAAAAAGAAAGAGGACATGTTTGATCTGCTCTTCATTCAGAGCTCCAGCTGTGGGTACAGCTGCGAGAGCTGCTCCCAGAAAAAGCACTTGCACAGGATGAAGAGCAGAAAAGGTATCATTTTTAGATAAATTCCTAAAAATGCAGAACCAGACACTGGTATATGTGGAGTACTAGTGCCCCAAGTATAGCTGACTTCCAAGAAATATTTAGTCCACTCCCAAAATCTGTTACAGAGAAATGTTGGTGGTTTTTTTCTGATTCACCTAAATGTAGCTCTAAAATTTTCTCAGGAATTTCAGCTATAATGGATCTCTTCTGTCAAAAAGCTCTAAAAAGGTTCAACCTGAACTGGTTCTTTGGGTCACTGAGGTGGAAAAAGCATAGACTACCCCAATTTGTTTGAGTTTGTTATAGGTTTGTAGCTAGTCATGCCACTCACTTGACTTGCAGTGCTGTTTCCTTTCACCACACACAGAGTCTGAGTAATGAAAAAGGGATTCAATCTTCCTATTTCAAACAACTGCATAATACTATGAGAAAATCTGGTTTGCATTAAAAAAAAAGAGAAAAGGCAGGTTTTCATTAATTTCCCTTCAAGATTTCATTAAATTTGACAACAGCAGATGCATTTACAAACTGTCACTTTCCCAGGACTTTCACTCCAGACCAGTCTATGGAATTGCAGCTCGGCATCATGATCATTTTGAGTAAACTGATTTTAAGGCTCCTTTTCTTGGGTTGGAAGGAAAACAAAAAAAAAACTTATGTAAGCAACATTTTTTTCTCCCTTTTAAATTCGTTAAAGCATCTTAACTCTTACCCTGATCTTTTGTGAATATCTTGCATGTGATCTCACAGAAACAAAAGTGAAAAAACATTCACTCTGTACTGGGTGCAGCCACAGGCAAGTAATAAGCAAGGAGGCTGCAGGATTTATTTGCAATAATCGTGGTTCCATGCCATTAAACACCAAAAAACCCTCTCCCCAAAAAACCCCAAACAGCCCAAAATGCCATCTGAAGTCTATATTTCATGTACTTAAAGCAAGTACATTGCACCTGATAAGCTGAAAGGAGAACCAGAGAAAATGATTTCTGGAGGCTGGTGATTTACAGGTGAGCAGCAGCACGGCTGTTCCAGGGAATGGAAATGAGAAATGTGGTGAGGACTTGGAGACAGAGAAACTAAAAGGTGAGAAGAGGAAACCAGAATGTGTCCTCAGTGGGAACAGACAGAATTGCAGCCAAAGTGGTCTCCTGTGTGCCAGTGGGAGAAGACCTTGTCAGAGTGAAGCAACAAGACCTCAAGGCATATAAATTTCTGGCCTCAATTTGATCGCAAACTCCCTCCACAGCCTGGAGCAAGTCACTCCAGAGGAGGAGAGCAGCACAGGTTCAAATGACACCTTGGCAGAAAGCCTAAAAAACTCTGTGCAGGCTCCCACTGGATCATTTCTCCTGCTTCTTATGGAAAGTTTTCAGCCCAGAACACAGCCAGATTTAATGTTCAAGTCAGCTGATTACAACTTATTGTCCCCGTCACGGACCTGCTGCCTGCCACCAGGTCACCCCACGTCAGCGCCGTGAGGTACTTTGGAAAAACAAGACAGATGGCAGCAGGAGCAGGAGAGCGAGCTCTGAACCAGGAGTGAAAGCAGAGCTCAGTTACGTCTCTCTTGCACTGTGCTGCAAAAGCTCAGGAGAGAAGAAGAGAAGGTGTAATGGTTTTAAAATTATATCAATTTACATTAAATAGAAGGAAGAATTTTTTTACAGTGAGGGTGGTAAAACACTGGCACCCAGAGAGGTGGTGGGTGCCCATCCCTGGAAACATTCAAGGTCAGGTTGGACATGGATCTGAGCAACCTGATCGAGCTGGAGATGTCCCTGCTCTTTGCAGGAGGATTGGCGTGGATGACCTTGAAAGGTCACTTCCAACCCAAGCTATTCTATGATTGCATGATTAATTTTACCTCAGAAGAACGTGGGGTGGGCTGGACCTACAGAGGTCATTTAATGTAACTGATAATGTTCCAGTAGCACATGGAAGAACAATTCTATCACAAACAAATCATTGAAACAAGGGATTATTTCTGCCATACGGACTGGGCCCCTTTGCATGGGATCTGTTACAGTTTAGGGTTAAAAGAAAACGTCTGTTGAAGCTTTTTCCACTTGTTTTACACACATTTTCTACCACAACAGCATGAAGATTTAGGATGCTTAATGTTTATTCCAGCTTTAATTTTCTTCACAAATTCTTCGTCTCTGTGGCAAATTAAAGGAGCAGATGCATCCCTGGGAAGGTTTCCAGACTGATTTTGAAGAAAGTGAGGCATCCAATACTTGCTGAGCTGAGCTGGGGTTTCTGATCAATGGTAATACCACACACAAGATCAAAGAAGAGCTTGAAGTAAATAACTGATGTGTAGAGTTGTATTACATGGTTAGGATGCAGATGGTTTCTGTACCTCCCCACGGACTGCTGCTGAAGATATAAACTGCTGATCCCCATCTTTGATTATCACTCAGATCATCTATATTGCCTTATCTTTTGATGCAGCTGAATGCTCTGCTTTACTATGTGGGTAAATTATGAAAGCCCTTCCGAAAAATAAATATACATGTAAATGTTTTATGTACAATATTATTAAACTACTGTGTTATAATCCAAAGTCTTTTCTACAAAGACATGACTTTTATTTCAGATTTATGGTGTGCAAATAACAAATCCCAATAATTCCTCTCTGCTTCCCTGGGCACTGAAAAAAAGACAAAAGAAAATATCAGCTCTTGTTTTTTTGCTTTTAGTGCAGGTCCAAACTAAGTGTTGTAGAGCATTTCAAACACTGGAATATTCATCTATTCAGCTTATTGTATGTGAACTCCCACTGATTTTCATGAGGTAATGAGCATAAATAATGCATTTGAGAAAACTCAGTTACAAAATTAAGCTGATCATTGTTCATCTGACGAAATAAATTCAATCCCTTAAGCACAGGCAAACAAGAGGTTTGGGGATGTGGTTTAATCTCAGAGGGGCTATGTGAAAGCTGATGGACAAGGCACAGTTCTTCTGCATAATCATGGTTTTCAGAGCAAAGCTGAGTTTTACTGGGTGCATCAGGTAGAACTACAAATAGATGTTTCAAATGCTACTAAATGACTATTTAACTGACACAAACAAGCGTAAGTTTACAGTAAGAAGCCAAACAAACTGTTATTTCTAATACCACCAGTAATCTCTTACTTCAGTGGCCAATTGCCCTTTTCACCACATGAATCCTTGCCATTTATTGGAAAAAGCCATTTCTTGAGAAGGCTGTTTTGGTTTTAATCACGTGGGCAAAGCCTGACGGGAAATTGTAATATAAGTTGTAATTCACTCATTTTCTTTCAGCTCTGGAATTTGTGCTGGTATGAGATTGGCCAAGAGAGCTTTTGTTTCATCCTCTTAACTTTATATTTCCTTTAGTATGGAGTAAAGGGATTTTTTTTGTTGCTCCTGTTGAAGTTATTATTCCTGTGTTAAGATCAAAATTGCAAATACAAAGAGAATGGTTTCATTTATAATAAAAGAAACATAAAAAAAAATTCTATGAATTATTATGTTTGAAATGTGTATTTTTTCTCTCAGAAGTACAGTGTATTAAACAATATGAAGCAGGAATATTGAACTGCATAGCTAGGGCCTTCAGCAGAGCCCTAAAGGCCAGAATTTGCAGTTCTACCATGTGCTGCTGTATTAAAAAAAAAATGAGGGGGAAAGAAAAAAAAATAAATGATGCAGTTTCATTAGGAAAAAGGAGAAGGGATTACCAGGCTCTTGTGCACTACACTCACACCAAGAAAGTTCAATTCACACCCAGGGAAACACTTTAAATACTGGTTTTTGGAAAGAACTATCTGATACATTCAATGTGTAGAAGCGAGAGCTCTCATACCTTCTGAGGAGAACTCTGCTGATCATGGTATTGGAGGTGTGTATTTTAATGTAAAAAGTAATTTCAATATAACCAGATTTCCCAGTTCCAAAAAAAATGTAGATTGTCAAGAAGTTATTGATTACTGAACTCAAGCAGTTTTTCCATTTTTACTTTCCTCTTGCACCCACTTTTTCAATTGGCATCTGAATTGACACATCTAGCTAGCCCTGTAAGGGAGAGAGTATAAGGTGGGGATGGATGAGAAGCAGAAGGACACAGCACAGCCAAGAAATCCTGTCACTTTTGTCAGGGACACAAACTAATGCCAAGAGGGAAAAAAAAAGTCTATCCAGTAATAAATCTCTGTCCTTTAGCTCTAAAACACTTCTTAAAACATTATCCACTGCCATTGCCACCCTGTACTGCAGGACTCAGGATAGTCAAGGGAATGTGAGTGTTAAAGTAGAGTGAAATTACAGTGTCCTCAGGTAGCTCATTTTATGCATTATTTGAGGGAAAACTTAATGAAGGGCTTTCTATCAACGCAGAAGACCAGGAGGTACTTTCAGAAGTGCACTTCATTTCTCAGATCGCTTACTGAGCCTCAGAATCAGATATTTCACAAGATTAGCACTAAACAACTATACTTACCTTCATCTTAGTGGCATTTCTAATGTGACTGAAACTATTTGTTAAGCATTAGTGGAGCACAACTCCAGTGTGTGTCACCCCAATGGGATCCTGGCTCTGGGGACAGTGTCTCACGCTACCTTCTCCCTTGCTGCACCAAGGAGTTACTGCCTTTCCCAGAGCTCAGCCATCTGCTCTCCCAGTGCTCCAGCAGCAGTGGAAAATTCCTTTTTGTCTAAAAGGGGAACCGCAAGCTAAATCTCAGTGACAGCATCAGGAAACATCTTAAACCAAATTAGCATGAAGCAAAGCAGAGTGAACAAGTTATAAATTGTATTAGCCATCCTAAATGTCCCTCTGGTCTCAACTGTTGCTCTTTGCTTTTAATCTTACAAAAGAATAGTTTGTGCCATTAGTTTCCTAAAGCTTTTTCTGCTCCTTTTAGGATGAGAAATTCAGAAGCAGTGGAATTGTGAGGAGTAGTGTTTCCAACCAGGTACAATGGCCTGACTTATTCCAAACTGCAGTAGGACCCTCAGCATTGAAATTATTTGCAGAAATAAATTGATAAATACACAACATTGGGTAGCAATTTCTTAGAGAAAACACACACCCACCTGCCAGGAGATAGATATCAAGTCCTTTGCAAACCCAGAGGAACAGAAACATGAGCACACTAATGAGTTACAGCTCTTTCAAACACATGTGTGATTTTACTTCTCTTTGCCGCAGGGCCTCTTCCTTTCCTCCCTTCCTCTAACTATTTTTCCTCCTTAATTTGCTGGACACAAACCTCCTTCCCAATATACTTAAATACAGAAAAACCCACCACAGATTCAATGATGTATCCAATACAATGTGATGACACGAAGATAAGAACTTCATTTACAAATACTGCTCAACACCCAACCATAAACACAACAGGAGGACAGTGCAACACTCAATGAAATCCATGATAATTAATTGGAATCTGGTAATTTGATCTTTTACTGCTATCCTGAACACAAGATAGGATGAATTTTTGAGATTCTTCCTATCCTGGGACTGCAGAGGGACTTGTGGATTTGCTCCTCCCTGTCTGACTCAGGCATTACTGCAACAAGAATAATGTTGAAAAGATTGAAAGATACTCCTTGTCACTTGAGCTTAGCTTGTACTTTCTCAGCAGCTATATAAAGGCATTAAAGACACTTTTATAATGAAAAAAATAATCCCAAACTGCATCTATCACTGTATTTGAATTTCTTTTCTGTTTTTCAGTCTGAAATCCTATTTTCACCTAACTTTTAAAGTGTTTTGTCAGGACTCTGCCTAATGTTCTCCAAGCTATAAAGTCTAAAGACTTAATAACTCAAAGAGAAGATTCTTGGAAATCTGACAAACACAAAAATGGTGCAAAAATTACACAGAGGAAATTTTCCATGGTAAATCAATGCTGGAAAATGCCCACCTCCTGCTTGCTATCCAAATTATTAGGCTGTACAGCTGTGAATAGTAGTGGGAATAATAAGCAAGAGGCACAACTAGCTGGATTTTCTTCTAAAGGATCAACCTATTTCTTCCCCAAAATGCATCCAACCACTTTTTTTCACAGTACAGAGCTATGCCGAGTTCAGGAGTAAACATTATAAAAGTAGGGTTATCTTAGAAGGACTTTGAAATAATTTTAAAGAAACACTTCACAATTAATATGAGATGGAAGATGCAGCAAGAGCAGCCTTGTGAGCGGGGAAGCTTTTGGTCTGGATCAGAGGAAGGAGTTAGGGATATGCAGGGCTGGGTCACACTAAGGAACAGACCACAAAAACGGTCTCCAAAATGCACAACATGACACCGCTCAGCATTGTTGATAAGGAACTTTGTCCTTAACAAACACGTTATTAGTTCAACTTCCCTATGTCCACAGTTCAGCTGAGCTTGATTACTGAGGCAATGAATTAGTCTCCCTATGGACTATTTGTCTTCCTCCTGCAAAAACTGCCTTGGAATTTAATGTTTAAGACAAGATTTCTCTTTTCAGGAACACTCACCCACCCAGCACACACTGAGTTTGCCAACAATTAACCAGACAATCTGTCTGTAAAATAGCTAAATATGTTCTAAAGAAAGGAAATCTTTCTATTTAAATAAAAAAATTACAGAACTAAGGAGAGTGATTTTTTGCCATGTACCATTTTTTTGAAGACAACATGGCCTATGTCTTGTGTGTACCAATTAAATGGAAGTTGTGGTTAAGACTCAACAGCAAAGAGCTTGATCTCACAATCTCTCTTGTATCGTCCTCAAATTAACATTCTTTTCAAAAGTTCATGACAACCTCATGCTTCTGTTGGTAGCAACCCGAAATGTGAGCTTTCAAATATGGATCTGTGGTTTTTTAATTCTGTCCATTCACTTTGGTGGGAATCTCCCAAATACTTCAAGAACTGATTAAAATTAATCAATAAAATTAAAATTAAATTCCATCTCACTCATCAGCCATCCTGCAAACTGAGCCAAGACTTTTCCCTCAATACATTCTGCATTACAGATTTCATCTGCAACACAACTACAGAGGAAGCAGCTTATGGATCCACACCAGATTTCAGGAGGTATCACCATACAGGATGGTGTTTGCAGAATAGAAATATCTTTACATCTTACTGTAAACTTGTCACCATGGCTGCTCTCTTTCAGATTGTTCTTGCATTTAATTTCTTCAACTTCTTTTTTTGACATTTGCACTTCTTAAAACTATGCCTGAATAAATCTTCATGCCCTTTCCACTTGCTATAATTAATCACCTTCCTGAAAAACTGCAGAAGAGAGCTTGAAAGTATTGAAAAATCTTCCCAACTAGACATTTTATGAATACCAAAGTTTGTCTGAAAAGAAAAAGCAACAAACCAAAAAAAGCAATGGTTGACCATGTTTGCAATTCTGTGCTGTAGATATCCCTGGGATGAAGGGCTCGGTCTCTCGAGGTGCTGAGCGTGTTGGCCATAAATCAGCATTTCTGAGCCTTGGGGTTCAGCAGATAAGCAGTCACAGAGTTCAGTCTCACTTGTCCCCAAACAGGTTGCTCGGGAAGTAGGGTGGATTGGAATGAGATTACAAAATTGCTATGCACTTCAGCAGTACCAGCTCAAATTATTGTTAAAAAAAAGCATAAAGCAGTGATCATAATTTTTTAGCAGTTCTCAGATTTGGAATGGCCCAAAAGTCAGCCTAAACTTTCTAGCATACAAAGTGCATCATTATACAGCTTGGACACCTCAGAATTGTTTCAATTAAAATTCATTTCTATGTTTATTTCAATTCCTGAATTATTGACAACTGTTGTACTCAAAGAATGTTTTACTTCTCCAGCAGCATATGCACATGAATCTGCAGGACAGATGATGCCTGCAACATTGCCAAGCAGAATTTTGCCTGGTACAGCATATTTTATTTTTGAAGATTGAAATGTACTGGTCTAAGAGAAGATCAGCTCCAAAATTCAGGATAACACCACATCATCAATTAATGATCTGTAATAGCATACTATGGATGCTTCATATTTCTTCTTTCTCCCTCCACATGATATCTATCTGGTTAAAAAGAAAAGTGAAAGAAAAAAAATGCAAGCTGATAGTTGTGTAGTTTGACAAGCTGTAACGACCTGAAAAAATTGAAATTTACATACAAATGTTTCCAAGACTTTTTTATTCAATTTAGAAAATGAATTCACATTTTGCCAGGAAATATAATTTTTCTGGAAAACATGACCCCAAAGAAAGGAAAAAAACCCCACTGTTAAAATTATATAATCAAAATTACATTTGGAATGCAATTTTCATTTCTGTAATTTACCCCACCTGAAAGCCAGGTCTTACATGTCATGCACACAGGCAACACAAGCAACAAGACAAAAAGATGTAAATTCACTGTACAGCGAGGGTTTCCATTAAGGTACCTAAGTTCTGAATGAAGCCAATCTACACAATCTGTGAGCAGGGAAATATTATACAAATCCCAGAGTGAAATGGTGGAAAAGATGGGAGGCAAAGGCTGTCCAGCCCCAGTTTGATCAATCTTTCAGAAAACTTGAATGCTTTAGGTAAGTCAGAGACCATTTAATATTACATAACACTTTTTGCCTCAACTGCTTGGGTTTCCTTCCAAGCCGTGTTTATGTTACATTTAAGCTGTTTAAAACTTTTAAGCCTCAGTCAGGTGGGAAAGCTTTTCTGTTATTGCTACAAACTGTTTAACCTGACACCCTGAGCCAGCAGAGCTGGATGTTCAGGTGGGCACAGCAAACCTTTTGCTCGGCTCGCTCTGCACCTCAGCAAAGCCGGTGGTTGGGAGCTGTCCAGTGGTACCACCTGGGCTGCTCTGGGATTGCTGCTCGGAGGGTCAGCCAGGCAAACACGTTATCCTGGGGCAGCAGAGCTGTGGGAACTCTGTGTGTGGCGTCCACCAAATCCACTCAGGGCTCTCATTTGCAGCACCCAGATCCTCCCCAAACACTGCTGGAATCACACACCAAAAAGCATTTTCTTTACACCAGTGCCTCCTTCCCAGGATCCCCACCAAAATAGCCTCCGGAAAAAAAGCATCACAGTCTCATTCTCTGTGAAAGACAAAGTATTCTTTAGTCTAATAGGTTCACAGTTGCTGCAAACCACAGCAATTCCTCTGAAGCCAGGGGAGATGAGTGACCTCACACCCCCTCCACTTCTGCTGAGGCACCTGGAAGATCCCACACCGAGCACTGCCCTGCTGCTGATTAACTCCTGCCCCACAGCTGGGGTATTCCCTGGTGGGGGGTTTTTGTTGTTTGTTTTTGTTTTGCTTGTGGCTTTTTTGTTTGGTTTTAGTTTTGTTTTGTAAAGACAGTGTTCCATTTTAAATCCCTCCATCCTCATGCCTGAAGACATTAAAAATTTCTCAGCTAAGTGCAAAATACACTGATGTGCTTTATGTTTGTGCCAGCTCCATCCTACCAAGATCCGTGCAAAGCATGTGGGAAGGAGAAAGCTCTCGTGAAGAAATGAGCAACTTCCATATTGATTGAATGTGTCTCGCAATACTTATCAAAGAGATTGCTCATCACTTTGCTTTTACTTGAGCATCCAGATCCTTTAAAACTTCCACAATCTAGATTTATGTGTCCTGATTACGTTCTCAAGTTCTGAGAAAGAAACCTACAGCTTGATGAATTTTGGCTCAACTTGAAGACTTTCAAGAGGTTTGATGGATTATCAGTGCCTTGATTTCCTCTGTCTTTGATGCCAATAGGAGGCAAAAGGGCTTAAGTAGCCAGAGGTACTTGATTTCTGCAGAGCATACCCCACTAATGTGCCCATCTCACAGGCAGTGCAGTGAAACTTGATTACCATCCGTGCACATTGCTTTAGGAACATGAGGTGGAAGTGCCTTTGATCAAAAATGCAGTTAGAGTAGGATTTTCAAAATATTCAACTCCCACTGAAATCCAAACTACCCTCTAGCTTTAAAGAAAATAGATTCAGGCCAGAACTGAACACCTTTGAAAATCCAAACCTGAAGTAGAAGAACTCTGTGTGGTCACCACTTCCTAAAGTAAAAAGATGCAGGTAAACCACATCTGACTGAATGTGAAAATACTGGAATTTACCTAAAACTGTGCTTGAATCTTTCCTGAGTTTTGAACAGTTTGTTTTCAATCAGTTGGTGATTTTTCCTTACTTCCCAAATGATGAGTTCTGGGAGCAGCTGGGAGTTGGACTGTCATAAGTGTTGTTTCCATAGCATTTCCAGTCTTACTGGAAGCCAAAAACATTAGAAAGCTCATGAGACAGCCTGTTTTCAAGAGTTCTCAAGCAAATTTTGGCTGATCCACTATGTTTTGATGACTTCAGAAAAGCATCCAAACTGAGGCATATCTCATAGCCAAGCTAAGACCAAACCCTGCAGAAATTTGACTGCAACAAGATGTGATTTGAGAAAGAAAAGGGATGGCCAAATATTTTCGGTGGTTTATTGAAGCATTTAAAGGCAGGCAGAGCAGAGATAATAAAAACAAAGAGATCCTGAAATACAAGATTCATCAATTGTTTTCCAGTTCAAGCTGTCAAACATTACTAAAATCCACACCCCTTGCCACACAACAACATTGCTTTGGGCAAAAATAATTTGGTTAGGGTTTAAAGATGGGGAACTGTGTGCTGGGATCTCTACTCTGGACAGGGTATGTTTCTACATACAAAAGAAGAAAATTGCTGTTTTCTCCATTTTACCCAAGGAAAGGATGGACTCCAAGTTCCTGACACAATACCAATAGTGTTTGCAGCAGGAAAGGCTTTTCCATCCATGTACTAGCAAGAGAAAAGTTGAAAATCTACACTCAGGCTTTGTATCAGTAATTCACATTTTCATTCCAGTGACAGAGCCTTTCCTTCAGCAAGTTGGATATTAGCTTGTTATCGGGTTTTCCTTGAGTGCCAAATTGAAACCATACAAAAATAATAGTTCATTCCTCCAGAACACTTGTAGCCGAAGTGTCAAGTTAAGAGAAATTTGTTATGGTGAGAGCTTGCAGCTTGAGCAGTCAGGGAAGTAATGGATTTTCCTGGAGCTGGAAAGATATTGAAGACCTGACCAGAGAGATGAGCTGGGAGAAAACTACAAGTTCAGCCTATCTTTTGTCACTGTGAAGCCCTGCATGCTTTTTGTAAGCAGTTTAGGGCCCCAGCTCTCTCTCTGCTGGCTGGAGGAAAATAGGGAAACACGCTCCTTTCATACCTGCCTTCATGTCATGGTCAGACACACACAGCCCTCCTTCAGCAGCACCTTCTGGGAGCCCAGGTCCATCAGAAAGGTCAGAGGGGTCAGAGGGATGCTGCTGGAGATGAGCTTCCAACAGCTTTATCTCACTGCTTCCCTGATGCCTGGCCAGGGACACGCAAAGGGCTGGGAAGAACCTGTAGCCTTCAGCTCCTCCCTACATCCCCAAAACCCCTGACCCGCAATATGATGTGTGCCCTGTTTTTCAGACCCCCAAGACTGCTTCCTTTCCTCAGGGAAGATGTCTTGTCTCTGAACAGAAAGTACACAGCTTCAAATAGAGACCTTGCTGCATGTTCTTGGTGGAAGCAGAGCTGTCTGCTACAGCTGGTGCCTCAATAAACAGAGGGGCAAAAGCTACAAACAAGTAAAAAATTGAATGCATTAATTTACCCTGCTCTCCATGAAGTACTGAGTTCATCATTTTCTGTAAATCAAAGAGAAGATGAATGCTAAGCATAATTCCAACTTCTCAGCGCAGATATAACAAGCTATTTCCTGGCTCCAAATCTCAGCCAGCCACCATGCAAGAAAATACATATGCATGTTAGTATTTCTTGTTTGATCAGTGTCAAGATTGCTTCCATTTTTTATTTCAAAAGAAACTAAGAAAATACATTTTTAAAATTCACTGCCAAGCGTAGATTCAGTTAGAAGATCAAACTCCCAATTGATTGCATCCTTCATGGTCACTGCAGCAAATTCAGGGTACCAGCTGTGTTCGTTACCCTATCAGAAAGTAGACACGGTATATTACCAGATATTTAGCTTTATTAGCTGCACCACAGGTCCCAGAGAGACCTCAGCTCAGTTTGTTTTTCTTTCTGCTGCATCTAATGCCTGTGGCTTCTGCTGTACGTGCTACTTCATTCTGCATTTGAATTTCTTAAGTTCAGAAATGTGACCCTCATTCCCCCAAATGGACTTCAAAGCTCGCAAAACAGGCCAATCCTTGCACATAAATATATTGATTTTAAGAGCACGCTTGTATTTAGGAAGAACACTTTGGCTTTAGAGCAATATTCCCTGCTAATTTCTCATGATCCAAGTAGTGACAGGAATTTTGCTCAATCGAGTATGTGGTTACTCATCACAAGGTGCAGCTGCAAATTTCACACTGCAGGACTCCTTTGTCAAAACAATCCTCTGCTGCAGAAGTCTCTTCTGTGGGAACTCCACAGGGCTCTGAGTACTTTGACATTTCAATCAAATTCTCTCAGCTCACAACTCATTTTCAGCTCTCTGTGCAAAGCAGATTTGCTCTGGAATGGCACAAGGAGAATGCTCCTTACTGCTCCAGCAGCTCTCACGGACTGCTGCTCTCAATTCCCCATCAATACACTCCGTAGAAAGCAGTGAGGAGATCAGTACAGATCCAAAGGAAGCCTGGAAAATATTTTAAAGAAACAGTTCAACATTTTTGCCTGAGCCTACTTGCTTTTCTTCAAATACAAAATATACACATACAGTGTATTCAGTGCTCTGCAATCTGTGTGCAAGAAGTACTGAGGAAATGTACTTTCAGCATGAAACAAGGTAGTTCCTCAGTTTCATACAGAGGAACACTCCTATTTATACTTTCTTTACTCCCTCCTGTTATTAGGTCCTAAACTGGATGAATGAACTGCATGTTTCTTAGTTTTATTTAAAGCTATACTTAATGCTATGTCAAACTGGAGTCTGGCTGCCACCAGACTGGTTAAAACCCTGGAAAATCCTCTCTCAATCCATCTAATTGAGTCTCCCTTTTCTTGTCCCTGCAGATCAGAGGCGTTTCTAGTACAGTTTTTTGACTTTGCAAACTGGTTGAAGGGGCATAAAAAATGAGTGTGCAATTGCCAGTTCTGGGACTTGCTACGGAGCCATGGTTGTAGAAACAAGCTACTATCAAAAACTGAGACTGGGAGAATTGATTGATTTTAGTCCTGAAAACTTATTTTTTGCTTTCAATTTTTAGATACAGAAGGACCTATAACAGTTATTTTTACAAGGAAAAAAGTTTTTGGTCTCATGGATATATATGGACTGTTAGCAGAATAAGGCTAGAAACATAGATTAATATCTGGAAAATGTATTCCAACAAGTTTCTTTTGGAGAGATTATTGGAAGTAAGATGTTGCATTAGTTCATTTCAACAGAAAAATGTGGAGAACAATGAAGAGGAAAGGATCCCTAACTTTGCCCATCCAAACAACTTGTATAATTGTGTGGTTTTTAACACAAAGAAGAGTTGAGCCAAATACCAGAAGGCCAAATACCATATTTTCAGGGAAAATAAAATTCACTTTTATTTTTCAAAGCTTTTTTAAAACAAGGTGTTACCACACTATGGATGAAACTTACATCAGACCTAGAGATTTCCTTGTAATCACTGGAGAAGTTTTCATGCGAGAAGAAAATATAGCAACAGTAGCATGGATTTAGGCGGAGAAAATCCAAATGAAAATTGACCAGGAACAAGGCAATTGAGGTGAAAACAGCCGATTGTTTTAGAAGAAATGGCTCATTACAAATACAATTTCTGAAAACTCCTTGAGTTATTAAATTGTTTCAAGAATGGCAATGGATATTGTTTTATTTGAAAACATTAAGCACTTGTGAGGCATAATAATTAAAAACCAACCAGCATAAATTAATCTAATTATCAGGTTGTCTAGCAGCACAGGGACACATGGAGTTCAAATGAATGACGAATTTTTTTTTTTTCCAGATGAATTTACAAGATGAGTGGCAAGGTCACTGCAAAAGTAAGAGTCCTTTAAATATATCAAGTGTGGCACTTTACCCGAAGTCACAGTTTATAATCAAAGCCTGAAAATCATATAATATTAAGTCCTTTAGAATCTTCTATCAGTATCTTGCCTTTCTTTGTCATTACTTCAGTCAAGCTGGATTCTTAATGAAGTGTTTTATAAAAGCTGAGCAAATACAGACAGGTAATAAAGTAGATTAATTTGGTCATAAGGTTTTTCCGATTTTCAGCATTGATTATTCAGCATTATCATTAGCAAGCACTTTTTTCCCCTCACTGAAAAGATCATGCAACTCACTGTGTTAAACATAATTTTGTTCCAGTTATTTAATTAATGTCTGCACATATGCAAAGATTAGAACTTCAGACTAATCCACTTTACTGTAAGATTTTCCTCTTTTCATCCATCACTCTAGCAAAATAAGAATCCACACATATCCCATGTCTTCTAAGTAAAATAAATGTACTTGAAACAGGAGAGTTAATTCAGTTACTGGAACTCAGTCTTCATTCACATTTAGTGATAAACAACATGAGACCAAACAACTCTGTACTTGAAACCATCCATATTGTCCTTCAATACTCTTATCATCCTTCAAACACAGGCCAAGTCCTCCCAGAACCCACAAAAGCAACTATTTGCAGGTCGGATCACTCATTACCTGGGAGAGCACAATCTCCTGTACCACACAGGGTGTTTGTTACACAGCACAGCAGCTCCTCACTCGGCGGCTCTGGGGAGAACCAGATAGCAAGGAACAGGGATGGATAAATCCTTGAGCTCCATCCCCACCACCTGGAGAGCTTGGAAGATCAAAGCTCATCCAAGCTTGCTTCACCAAGGCTGTCAATAACTCCTTCCAGAGGTGGGGATTCAGGTTTGCATTTTAGGATCATTTATTAAGAATCGGTTTTATGGTTCAAACACATGTTTACTTGAAATCTGGAGATAGGAGAGCTTGCCCCAAAATCTAGGGGTCTTTTTCCTTGATGAGAAACAGTGCAAAACTCAGGGCAGCCTCTCTGTTAAAATGAAGTTAACCGAATTCACATTCCAAAAACTGATACTGAAATCCTTTAATTTGAAGTTCTCCTTAAGAAATTATCATTTTCTAATTGTGGAAGTCCATTTTTGAGTAAATTACTCTTTTCCAGTTTCTTCCGTAGAACTCGAGCATTAACAATTCTTGAGCATATCTTTTATACAATGAGCATATAAATTTTGTCTATATAAGTTATAGACTTATTTATATGAATAGAGATGTAGTAAAATGCAACTGAGAAACAAGTGAAAGATGGATAAAATAAACTATTGGTATAAAGCCTTCAAACAGCCTTCATCCCCTTTTAATTTTGTATGGGTACAATAGCTGCATCCTCTGTTTGTGTTTTTCCCTGCTTTCCACTCCTACTTTATCACATTCTGCACAATAATATGAGTTTTTGTCTTAACTGTGCTTTGAGGCAGCTGACAGCACGGAAAGGAAATTTCAAAATGGAATGGGTTTGAATATTGGAACATGAGATGATTTCAAAAGAAAGAAATAGGATTATTTTTCTTCTCCCTTCTGACCATTGCTTGGTTTTGACTGCCAGCCTTGGGGTGAGGCTTCTGAATGGAAAATCCCTAGTTCATGTCATGATCCATTTTTCCACTCTTTCCTGTGTTTGTCAAAGCCCTGAGTGTTTTGCAGTGTTATGTCTCTTTTATTTAAGATCTGGGATGCTCTTAAGTAAGACAGATAGTCTGTTCTCGGTGCTATGGCATGTGTCTGTTTATGAATAATGAGTATGACAGACAGACTGATTAATAGTCATTTTCTGTGTGGGAAGAGGCTGGAAAGGAGGACATTGTGTGGAATAATTATTAATGAAGTACACTCAGCACCATGCAATGGATAAGGACTGTGGGGGGAAGGAAAGGGAGAACATAAAGGGAAAACTGCCCAAAATCTCCAGAGAAAATGGAAAGCAGGTGGTCAAGGAGAACAGCAGAAAAGAGGAATGACATGAATCGAAGGCACTGAAAAGAGACCAAGAGTCACATAAACTTAATTCACGAGCACGAAGGGCCTCTGTTTGATTCCTTAATTAAGATAAATAACAGAGATGATCAGAGCAGTACCTCACAGGCAAAATTGTAATGTATATTTTATCCTGACTGGATTGATGAGTGCACAGTGTATCAGTGTCAGTAGAGCCACAGCCTGAGCCTCATTCAGTCCCTTGAACCTGCCACTCAAACACTAAATCGCAGTTCTCAGATTAAAGATCTGCCAAAGGGAGCACCTGCTGGCATTTCCCCACTGCTGGTATCAGCATCTCACCGTACCTGCCAAAAAGTCCCAGGCTGAATTACCCTGTCTCACGCAGACCATACAGGAACTCCAAGAACTGTAGCTGAAGAACATACATTTGCAGCTTTCCAGCAGCAACCTTTTCTATCAATTAAGCCATTCCTGACAAAGAAAATGAAAGAATTTTTCAAGATTCAAAATAACCCTCAGACAGTCGGGTTTGCTTCATCTGACACTTGTTTTTTCATGTCTAAGAACCAGAGCATGCAGTAGTTCACCTCTAGTTGTTAGCGTAGAAACACATAATCACAGAATGATTATATGCAGGTGCTTTTATTGCAGAGCTCTGGGAATCGGGGTACAAACCCAAATCTGATTCCGACATCAGTTTGAAGTGAACACATTTTATACTCTATCTTCTATAACCACTATAGAATCACATGTCAATCATTAACTACCCGTTGTACTATTGTGAGCGATCGGGCATGAGTTTTGGGTTCATTGTAATCATCCAGGCATACACTGCAAGCCCCTACAAGTCCCCCTCCCACAATCATCCCCATGATTTCTAAATAATCACTGCATACCTGTAACACAGTGTAACAGTACTACCTGTGCTATAGGCGCACACACACACAGGTGCAGAGTCACAGGATTTAACAAGAACAATGCTTATTCAGAGCCTATCTAAGCTACTACAATTTGAAAGCATTTTAACCTTATGCTAACATAGTGATGAACACTTGTCATGGACATGTTTTAGCCATTCATTAATAGCTTCTAAAATTCTCAGTAAGGCAGAGGAAAAACCTTAGAGAAGAGAAAAAAAAAAGGACCATGCATATGGTCAAGCAATTTGAGAGTGATTGTAACACAGAAAGCAAGAAAAGAATTAAAACATACCTATCCATGCACACAAAAACCCCCTATTGCCTGTGTACGTTGTGCAGTGGTCCTTCAGCAAAGCGAGTAAACAAAAAAATTGTTACATAATTAAAAATAAGTAAAATCTGCTTTTATTTTTACCTCTAGTTTCCTGCTAGTTATTATTTCCACACTATAGTTTTTCAGAAGTGGAAGAAGTAACATTGGTATCTTTTTTATTTTAAAAATGAGGAGCTGCTCTGTATGTGCACATCCATGGACAACAATCCATGGCTAATATTGCTCATCACTGATCTTTCTCACCAAGTAGCATTTTCACCCTCTAAAGAGGCTGTAAATTAATCTGAAAATAGGGTTATGTAATGCCTCATTTTTAACAAATTTCTCCCTTTTTTTGTCCTGAATTAATAACTTTTCTGTGAAACACTAGAATCCCCTGTGAGTGCCCACTGTGTCAAGCAGAGACTCAGAACCAGCACGAGACCTTCAGTTCCTATTGCCTGTCACAGGGAACTTTAAAGTCCCTTCTCTATCCTTATCTCTTAGGAAAATAGTGGGGTTTTTTCCCCACTTAGTCATAAAAAAATGAGTATATTTGCAATCCTGCTTTATTGTGCTTTTCTCCAAACCCTCCTCTTCCTCATTGAAGGTACAATGGGGAAATATTGTTGTTGTGGCTAATTGTTGTTGTAGTTGTGATCAAGAGACCCCCAGAGGTCTGTGAGGGGCTCGGAGCCCCCACTGCCCTGGCACCCTGAGCCCCCTGGCACCCTGAGCACCCTCGCCCAGCACTGCCAGCACGGGGTCAGCCCAGCACTGCCAGGACACCCAGGACACTTTGATCGCAGTTGCTGAAAGGTCATCTTTTCATTTAAAATGCATGAATACCTGAAAAGATCCTGTAAGCATGTTTACCCGATTTAACACCTGGACCATAAATAAAAGATGGTCGGAGAATGGGATTTCTTTGGAGAGTAAGGAACTAAGTGCCTTGCCACTAACTTCTTTTAGCTTTCTCTGGAATATCATTTCCAGTTCATTTGGTTATCAGCAACACTCTTTGTTTTCATGTTGAAGAGGAGATTTCAGTGCCCAGTGCAGTTTGATCCATTTAGAGCTGATTTGTACTGCTTTGAACTGCTTTTCTTTGGTTGGATGCAGTTGGATCTGGGTTGAACTGGTTTGATTTGATTTTATCCAGTTTGATCCAGCTGGAATATGTTGTCTGTATATTGATTCTCACTGTAAGGAGATCTGCAGAGCTCAGCTGGAAAGAGCTGCAATGGATTTCACTCATCTGTTTTCAAAGTTATTTGTTGTTCTGCATATACTGCTCACAGGTTTTTCTGTTCCATTTCCTCTTGGTCCCCATGCCCAAACTCTAGGATTATTTTGTTTAATTCAATGAATACCTGCCTCAGTGATATGTGGAGCCAGGCAAAAATCTCATTTTCAGGATGTAATTTCTGTTTCCAGTGCCCAGTCCTGTCAATCAACTAGTCTCAGGCTTCCACAAAAGCATGTCAGACAATACATTTTTCATGCTGTCCCCTCTAATCAGTGTGAAAGGAAAAAACATTTTATTTCATCTACAGTGGTTCCATATTAAATAAAAAGTTTATTAATCCTCACCAACATTCAGCAGCCATAGATAAGACAAAGCCTTAATTAATTAATTTTTCAGCATCAAGTCTTTCTACATCAGATTTATTTTAACCCTTTACCAGTTGGAAACAACCAAGGCAGATGACCAAAGAGGCCATAATACAGTGGCTGGCCCTACAAGTATGTGAAATATGATGAGAGCAAAGTAAAATATTTTCCCTCCTTCTCCTTTCTCTCCTTCTCCAGACCAAGCTGTTTGATCTTTTGTGCAATAAAGGATTTTCTTCCTGAAAAATTTCTCACATTCAGTTCCAGCTTCTTGAGAAGACTTTTCCTTCCCTGAGTAAGGACCTTCTCTCCTGGAATACAGAACACTGTTAATGTGATTTTTGGAAGATGCCCTGATATGGTCAATTACAGGTCAAGTTTTCTTTGTTAGATGCAGGAAGTTGTCCACTTTAGGGCAGTCTTAGGAAGGCCCTGTCACCCCAGAGTGCTTACTGGGGGACGAGAGTGGGAACGGGAGAGGAATGAAATAGCATCTACAAAGACCTGTAATATGCTCCCTCTTGTAGTCATTCCCCAGTGCCTGAATGTTCTATTTCAGTACCTGAGGCTCGAGTACCTGCGTAATGGGTATGAAGAGAACCAGCTCCTGATGTTTCTGTCCACTGTGGATCACTCTTTTCCTCCTCTGGTCTTTTTTTTGCCATTCATTTAATCATGTATATAAAGTGAAACAATGAAATTCAGTTGTTTAAAGGGCAAAAAGCTGGAAATGCCATCTATTCGGTGGTGTTTGTTTTAGTTTGTTTGTGAGCACAAACTCCTGTCTGCGAGAAAGGGGCATGTGGATAAAGAGGATGGCATGTTCTTTGGAAGAACACAGCCTGCGCAGAAACGTGGAGTATTTACTGTTTGTATTTCATGTCTATATCAAAATCATAAAGTAACTCCCTTCTAATCTTTTTACCATTTCTTAGAATTCTGTCCATTTCAATTTATACCTTTATTCTATAAAATGCAAAGGCTTCTGAAAATTGCTTGAAAAGGGACCATATTACAAATAAAAACATCACAAGACAAGATGAGCTGTATTTCTTTTTAACAGCTCATCATCAGTTCTTCCAAGAGAATACTTGTGTCTCCGTAAAGAAACCCACTTCAGCTGAAATAATTCCTCAGATTTTTAATTAGTACATTCCTCTTCAGGAGTCGTCTTTTAAAAGCTAATTCCTTCACCTGCCCCTCTTTCTTAATTCTTGAAAACAATCCCCTCAGCAGTTCCAGCAGTGATGTGCTTTGCACAGTGACATTTAAAGATAAATCATGAAAGAAATAATAAAACTGACCAACTCAGAGATTAATTTTAGAATTAATATAAAATAAACCCCAGCTACTTTTTAGCTCAAATTTTATTTAAGTTAATGCGAACAGAAAAGAATAGACACAATATTCCCCTGCAACACAGAATCACAGAATGGTTTGGGTGGGAAGGGACTTTGAAGATCATCTGGTTCCAACCCCCTGCCATGGGCAGGGACACTTTCCACCAGAACAGATTGCTTCAGGTTCCATCCAACCCAACCTTGAACACTTCCAGCTGAAGATGGGCTTGCAGAGCCTGAGAAGCCATAAGAGGCCCCAGGTACCCCAGCACTCCTCTGCTTTTGAGTAGCAGCTCCCACCACAGACTGATGGGCTTTTCGGGACAGTGTTTTGTGTCACTAATTGCTCTCTCCTCCTCACCAGGTCCCATGAGGAAACCTTGCTTGCTCCTTGCAAATAGCCTGTGACCTTTCCAGGAGCAGAGAAGCGCCTGCACACTCACTAGAAATGATGATCACTTGTGATTTTCACAGGTGCAAACCCGTCATTATAAGTTATCATTCAGGAAACCACAGAAAATTAAGTTAGAACAATAATAATATTTAATGTCATATGATGATTCCAGTTCAATACTAGAGATCTTTTGACCACTCTTCACAGTGTGCCTTCAAATCTACAAGCAAAACAGTAAAGAGTTCTTACACACAAATGTACACGTGCTGTTCAAGTAAACACTCTGCTTTGAAAGTCTGAGAACTGTAGATAGCAGGAAAAATAAAGTACTTAGAGAACATGCATATTCCTCTTATAAACTCCTATATGGGCTGGTTTTTTGGACAACCTAAAACTGGAAATCAACTGATTTCTTATTTTTGCACAACATGCTGCCTGGCCTACTGCTGCTCAGTGATTATTTTCATGGGAACTTCAAGAGCCTCTGTTCTATTTAAAAATACATATTTTATTTTCTCCTTCATGCAGGAGTTTGCTTTACTCTCAGAAGTAATTCCATTTGTCTGGGTGCCAGTATCACTGAACCCAGACAAGGCTGTTTATTCCTCTGCAATTTGAGTCACAAGAAGAAAAAACCCAGACAACAAAGTGTCTCTGAGCACTGCCACACTAAAAGCAGCCACTTGAGGTATCATGCACACTCACACAGGTTGTAAGATAAAAATCAGAAACCCTCCAAATGTCTACTCAGAGACACCCGTGTGAGAAATTTCATCTCCTAATTTCTCAGATTCATTCTTTATACTTCCATTTACTCTTTGAAAATATTTTTCTACTTTTTAAAAAAAATTTTATGTTTTTTACAAGGGAAGTGATTGGACAAGGCTTTCAATTGAAAGAGTATAGATTTAGATTAGATTACAGGAAAAACTTCTTCCCCAGGGTGGTGAGGCCCCAGCACAGGGTGCCCAGAGAAGCTGTGGCTGCCCCATCCCTGGGAGTGTTCAAAGCCAGGTTGGACAGGGCTTGGGGCAACCTGGGATGGTGGAAAATGTCCCTGCCCTTGGCAGGGGGTTGGATCTGGGTGATTTTTTAAGGTTCCTTCTAACCTAAACCATTCCACAATACTGTGATTCTAGGGAAGAGCACATTGCCAGGCTTCAACTCCAGGACACGTAACCTTTTTTGTAGGACCAGGACAACTTTACTGACTTCCCCTATTTTCATCTGAAGCACAGAACTACATATCAGGAAATCTGGATGGTCAGCCTGATTTAATGGTATAGAAGGACTTTCAAGCAGAGTGATTCATCACAGGGACTGATTCCCAGGGCTCTGCTGTGTGAAAGGCTTGGTTGGATAAGTGCCAGATGAGAGCAGGAAATAAAAAATAGTAGACATGTTCAGCGAGCATCCTTTTATTTTTTAAGTCACCAATAAACACAATAAATATTTATGCTAAAGTAATGTTCTAACAGCTTCTGGAAAATGAGAAAAAGCCCAGTGTTGGGTAACAGCTGACTGCTTTGAATTTAGCACAGCTGATCAAGCAGAGTTGATGAAATTGAGGAAAACTGTGAAAATTGGTCTCAAAGTCACACACACACAAAAATACAAAACAACAACAAAAAAAGAAGGTCTGTGGAGGAGAATTTCTGACAAAGAAGGTTTGATCTTGAGAGGGTAGAAAAATAAATGACTACTTAAAACATCTCTTTCCTGCAAAAAGGTGACAGCAAATCAAGTGCCTGGGTTGATGAAAAATTTGCTGTAGATGTACGGGATGAGTGGAAGGTACAGACTCTCCAGCTGCCTGGTTTTGTCTGTAACTGCTGATGGAATTTGGTTTGGTCACAGGAACCTTTGGTGATTCAGTGTGGGCAGGAACTGCCACTGGCAATGGATCAGTGAGGATTAGAGACACGACCAAGAGCAGTGGGTGAGGCTGAAGTGGGGTGGGTGTGGGTGAGACCTGACCTCAGGGCACAGATCTTCAGGTCTGGCTGCAACAGTGAGACAGCTCCTCACATCTTGAAAACTGTGAATTTTTTACTTTTTTTCAGGCTCTGTGCTCCCAAGGAGTCTGCAACACTAGTAACTCCCAGCACATTTTCATACACCACAGCTAAGGAGTAAACCCTACTTAGTAAAAGTTATTTTTCTGAAAATTACCTGTTTTTTCTAATTCTGCTTGACATGGATCCAAATAGCTCAGTGTCTAATAAAATAAAAGCTCTATAACTGCATATTATTAAAAGATCTTAAAAAAAAATAAATGAAATAAAAAAATATATCAGTACAGATTTTTAGTACCCCTGCTTTTGTAACTAAAGCTTTTACATTAATTAGTGTGTCCACATACTTACAGATTTGGAGATGTCCCAGAAAAGAGTTTCTAGGGATTGGAAGCCTCTGGCAGACTTCAGCAAAATATAATAAGTCAGAGTAGAAAAGACCATTAATACTCTGCCCATCCCATTGTGAGAAGAAGAAATGTCTTCAGTAAATGAATATTAAATCAAGACCCTAAGCAAGGGAAAAATTACGTTACCTTCTGATTTCTAATCTTTATAAACAGCACAGAAGGAAGGATGGTCGACATCTTTGACTTAGAGGCACCCCACTGCATTTCAAAGCTTCAAATTTGCATTTTCCAGGCAGGGCCCCTCACACTTCAGTGGCATCCACAGAGCAAGTGAAGCTGGAAGATGAAACACAGGAAGTTCCATCTGAATATGAGGGAAAACTTCTTTACTGGGAGGGTGACAGAGCACTGGAACAGACTGAACGGGAGGATTGTGGAGTTTCCTTCCCTGGAGATATTTGAAAGCTACGTGGAGATGATCCTGGGCACCCTGTGGTAGGTGAACCTGCTTCAGCAGTGGGGTTGGGCTGGATGGCCTCCAGAGGTCCCTCCCAGCTCCAGCCCTCCTGTGATTAAGTGATTTAAGAAGCTGGCAGGATCAGGACCCAGAGCACATTGGGGCAGTAGGTTCTGTTACTGTTTTCCAAGTATTTCTTTTCAAAGCCTGTGGTGACCATTCTGCTGTAGTGGAGGTTTTGAGGAGATTAATGTATCTTCTTTACATGGGAAAGGATACATTTTTATATTGCTGAAACTACACAGATTGCATTTTAGAGCCACTACTGTTTAATATTTCATCTGAAAATTTCTTAGCTGTAGAAACCACCTTGCAAGTGTCCTTTTATATTCAAGACATGCCTTTACTAAAAAAAAACTAAACATAAAAAAATTAGTATTAGTCTGAAGGGCGTTTTGGACCTTTGGTTCAATTGAAGTGGATTTTCTGCCATATTTTTATGAATACCTAAAATACTGGCTTGTTACATCCACCACACCTCATGTGGAAATGGAAATCAGAAAATAATCAAGTATGTGGAGACTAATCATCAAATAAAAGGAAAGTGATAACTAGACAAACCAGAGTGCTCTGGGGCAGCACAAGATAAACATTTGTTCCCAGGGAGATGACAAGTTGTACTTTGCTTGGCAGCCAGGAAAAACACCAATATGCACCAGAGGAAAGAGCCCAATTAAAGCAATTAGAGAAACACCAATCAGGAGTTGACCAAGTTGAAAGCTTTTCAAAATGCAAACAGTTCTGTTCATGATTGATGACATTCCTTTGTGCTGGGGTATTTCATACATTTTCTCTCTTGATGCAGCTCCTCTTTCATCAGTCAAGGAACAGTATTTAAGCAGAAATGTTGCTGTAATATGCTTCATACTCCATTACAAGTTAGATAAACGTATTTCCATAGTGAATTTGGGTTAAGAGAATAAATTAGAATCACATTTCTACACCTTGTACCTTTCTTGGTTATAATTTGACAGTTTTGTTACTAAAACCGTAAATCTGGTTGAGTTCACCGTAGTGGCAACGTGGGAAAAATGAAACTAACTGCTCTCTCAGTTTTGAATTATTTTTAATTTAGGAGAAAGAATTACTGCCCTGCCCAGAAGCAGGACTGGGTGGATTACTTGTAGTTGCCTCAGGGTGATAGCCTAGGTGCAATCATAATGAGAAAATTCTTGAAAACTCTGTAAATGGGCCTGATTTTGAAATGTTCCAGTTTTTGCTTTTGCTTCTGCACACGGAAGCAAAACTTTGCTTGGATGGAAGTTGTTTACATCTTATTCTAGTACATTTGCCATGGCACAGCCATCTGTTTCCAGCCTGCTGGCTCTAATAGTACACCAGGAAAGTACTGACCCCACAGGTTCCCTGCACCAGTCGGGGACAGAGTGGGCTTGGGCTTTGTGTGCTCCGTGTGCCATTTGAGCTCTACTGCGTTGGCAATACTGGAAGGACACACTGTGAAAAAGCCCAGAACTGAATATCCTCCCTTGCTTCAATAAGTAAGGAAAGGGAAGTCAGTATTAAAGACTCTAAACATGCCATAAACTCAGTCGGAAAAAACCTTTCTGATGATTTCCCAGGAGGTGCGCAAAGGTTAATGCAATTATTCACTTACAGGCTTTTATTGCAGCTTCTTGTCCTCCTCCTGACTCCACCAAACCTCCTGTACCCCCAGTAACAAACCTATAACAATCCTTCACATCACACCACTGTTTTTAGAGGGATAGAGTCAGGCAACTCAAATTAGACAACACAATCCTTAGCACATGCTTAATCCAAATACTGAGTGTTGGGAGTTAAATGTATCTTTAAATGCTTGGTTCAATTGGGACATAAAGCAGAATGTCACTTTCCAGACCAAATTTCAGCTACCGTTTTCTTCCCCACAGCCTTGTGAGCAGTCTCCAGCCAAGCTGCTGCACAGGTTCCTTAAAGCACATCAGGGCTTGATTCCCTGCCAGCTGCAGCTGCTGCAGCTTGGAAAATGCCTCTGACTCACACGCCAGCCCCCAAATAGCTTTTCCTGCCCCAGGGCCCTCTTCCCACTAATAAACGTAAAACTACAGGTGCTTGCCTTTAGATTTAAATTTTCCTTATCAGCCTTAAGGAACAGTAGGAATAACATCTAAAATTTCAGTTTTGGGGTAACCATTGTCAACATTGAGGTGCTGTTATATCAAACATTGTGCCATGGAGTTTTCAAAGTTAAACAGTGCAATTTTTATTATAAATTTATATGCTCTAATGTTTTTTGTAAAGCTTCCCTTAAAGCACCAGCCCTTCTGCAGATTAATGGGGTTTTAATCAGCTCTCAGAGTACCAACGGATAGTCCTGTGTTCCTTAACCCTGTTGCTGCTCCAGTACTAGGGAATGGGAGGAGTAAACTGTCCAATATTCAACAGTTTGGGGCTTTCTTTTCCCTTGAAAGAGTGCTTTTCATTTTTAAAATAACCACTCTGCCCTATCCTTCTGCTTGACAAACCTTCTGAAGCCTCAGCGTGAGTGGACTGAGAAGCACAGAAATATCCTCTACACAAAGCACAGGAACTGCCAAGATGTTGTTTCAATTACAATTCCCAAGGCAACTTTCAACATTTCTTTGAGCACATTACACTTAGAAGGACACACAGCTTTTAAGGATTTCCATTAAGCTCATCTAGCAAGAAACAATCTACAAAACACCAGTCACCCACAGGAAAAAAAACCAAAATCAATATAAATATATTCTAGAAAACACAATATTGCACTATGCTTTTTAATTTCTCTGAATGAGAAGTATTAAAAGGGAAAAAAACACACAAAACAAACAACAGGGAAAAAAAGAAACCCTCAAAAAAAGAAAATGTCCTTTAGCTGTTGAGAAACACCTGTGATTAATTCTGGCAAGACAAGTGTCCTGGGGAGGGGTTGTGGGGTTTTTTCTGGTTGAGGGCAGCTCTGTGATGATGTTTTAGGTGGTTCAGGATGGGATTGGGCTCAAAACTTCCTTGGATGCTCAGTATGGCACAAAGCCTGGAGGCACTGACCTGCTTGCATGGATAAGGTGAGCAGGCTGAAGTTGGTTGGGAGCCCTTTTACTTTTGATTTAGACACTCTTGAGTTTCCTCTACTTAAGAAGTGAATTATCCTGATTTGTATTCTACTAAAGCCTTGGTTTAGTCTGAGAGAATGTTGAGCTTTGCGGGGAGCTGCTGCTGCAAAAGGCAGAGTGCTGGCCTGGGGTCTGCTCCCATTAGGAAGCAGTGACAGAGTGAGTGTTGCTTTTAAACAAATGTTTTACTAAACTTGATTTAAAATGTTGTGGGAGGATAGTAAGTAAAGTGATCCTGTAATTTCACAAATTTTCAAACTAAATACAAAATTCTTAGCTCTGCAGGTTGTCATGGGTGTTTATGTATTTTATGTTGTAGACCTCTAATATTTCTGAATTATTGCAAGCCCCAACAGGAGAACAAAAGTAATTTTCATGCAGAAAAAAAATTATTTTGTTTGGTTGGTACTTTGTTCCTGTTCCTGTCATTTGGAAATGATAGTATTTCTGAAAATTGCAACAAATTAATGCATATTTCCAAGGTGGAAGCATGTTTTTAACTATAACAAGGAATGCTGATTAGTTATTAAAAAGAAGGTTTATAAAATTTTATTATATTTAGTCTGTAGGAATGTCTGGGTTTCTTAAGGGAGAAAATGAAGAATCTGGAAGGTGGCTTAATTTTAGGTTTTCACTCTGTTGCCTTTACTAAAAATGTAACTTTAAAGAAACAAAGAATAGTGTTAGGGAAGAACCAGGCAGCAAAGGCATCTGTACAGCTGCACCTCTGGGCTTGAGCACTTGGAAGCTGCTGCTGAACAAGCAGAGGTTTGATGGCTTAAAATCAACACCAGGTTTGACTGGAAGAAAAGGGCTGGAGAGGAGAGGAAAATGCTGCCTTCCCCCCTGGGTGATGGCAGGAACCTTCCGCAGTGCTCGCAGCAGCCTGTCGGTCACTTAAAGGTAATCTGGGGTTTTTGAAAGAAGAAATAGGTTTTGGGATATGAGGTTCTAGAATTAGGCTTTCCTGCAGGAATTTTAATGTAAGTTTAATTTATAGAAGCAATGACACAAGTTGGCTGCTGAGGCCTGGATTCCAGGGCCTTGGACGTACCACTTGGTCCTGTGCTTCCATGTTGCTTTTTCCAGGTGCAGGGGAATGAAAGCTCCTGGGTGCAGCAAAATAGGGATAAAATTAAATAGAATAGCATTCCTATGTCTGCCTATGTTAACAGGCTCATGTAAAATGAGAGTTATAAAAGTTTGCTTTCTTTTTTACTAACTTCCTGGGTTCAGTGTGGGGATTATTCATAATCATAGATTAATTTATTAAACCCTCAAAGTAATATGTTGTAGCATTCATTGGTGATGCTCAGATGAGTGAGTAAATCAGAGGGTTAACAGCCTGAGAAGTGTTACAGCATTTGCAATGCATAGCTGGTTCTGAAAGCGACTTCGCAAAGCAGCTGGTGATGATACAATGATGCTGCACAAGAAAAAGATTGTTATCCAGCTGTCAACTGTCTTACATGTTTTCATCCATCAAGTGCTTTAAAGGGGCACCTTCCTACGCTGCTGTAATTTAAGCCTCATAGCTGTGACATCCTAGGTCCATTTTATGCAAATATGAATTATCTGTATGCCAAAAAACCCTCTTGATCTCCCTAGTGTGATCTTGAAAATTGAAAAAATTCAATAGATCTTTCTATCCCAACCACATAGATGCATATAGAAGAGCATTTCCTGGCTAAAGAGTTCCCCTGAGTAGTAAATATCCACCATTCTTTTCTTGGTTTTGTTCCTTGCTTTTGCTTTTATGGATTTTATCACAGTTCTTACAATAAATCGTGTGTGCATTTGCAGCAATAGCTCTGCAGAGAGATTGTTTGCTCCCTCCTTTCCAGCTATTCCAATACTCAGGATTAGATTGTTCACAGTTAAGAGTAAGCCCACAGACACACGAAATGTGCTTTCTTATTTTTCCAACTGCTTCTGTCATTAAAAAGTCTTCCTGCTTTATTTTTCATTTTTTTATTTACCTCTGAAAGGCATACTTTTAAGAGTATGTATCTACTTTCATTAAAGTAATACTTTTTGCAGTTAAACATAAATCTAGAAGTCTGAAAAGATCAGATTCTAAAGACTCAAACCCTTGTTTTACCTCCCATAGCTTGTGATGTTCAGTTAACCTGCAAATGCTTCACTAGCAATTAGGGAATAAAGTCCTAAGCCAGTTTTTGATCACTCTTGTAAGTGTTTTTAGCTGTATTTAAGTAGTTGGATGATTTAATATGTGAAGTCTAACGGTCATAATATCTGACTGAGGCCTGCCAAATATTCATTGAACTTGCTGACTTCCTTGATAGTAATTATTCATGAAGTAGTGGTAAATGGGATTCATGTTTTAAGATGAAAATGAGTGTTAAAAGCAGGATGTTGCCTTGTGCTGAGCTGTTCTCTGCACCTTCTGAGGAGAGCGATGGAGCAGAGCCGAGGCAGCAGGAGCAGGACTGATCTCTGCTCTGGCATTTTGAAGCTCTTGCCGTGAGTCTGGATGGCATTTTCAAACATGAATTAGCTGCAGGAACATGAGCTGGATTGACAATAAGTGTGTAACGCAAGTTAAATGCTATTGCCACTGCATTCCCAGCCTTTCTGCTGATGCTTTTCTGGGATGTGCTTGATCTCTGCTACTGTTGGGTTTATGGGACCCTTGGCTGGAGAGGAGGAGAGCAGGAGGCTGGTCCCAGCCCATCCTGGCTCACTGAGGTGGTGATGCTCAAGCCAGTGTGCACAGGGGCTCCACCCAGCCGTTTAGTGTTCTGTAAATTAGCCTGGAGCTGGAATGCTGAGATAAGCACTGAACTTTGGCTTGTGGTCAGCCCTGAAAATTGACTTCAGTCTGAAGGACTATGGTAAATACTACTGAGAGTATTAGTATTGACCTGGCTGCAAGATCAGTGCCTGTGGTTCAGCTGGGAATGTATTTGAACAAATCTGTGTGGCCCTGCATGTATTTTATAACACAGTGTTTAATGAGCTGTTCATTCTGTTTGTTGCAACTGTATAAAACAGATAAAACAAAATATATTGTCTGCTCCCAGAACAGATAAATCCTGGTGCTGTTTCTCCACTTAGTTGACACTGCCTAACAGCAACACTCTGCCCTCACTGTCAGGGTGTGTGTAGGAGTCTTTCAGCCTAATTTTGCATTCTGTTAACACCATGTTTCTTTGCAATGTTTTCTTTCAGGGTTGCATCTAATGTTTTGTAGACTTGTGTCCGTGCTGACACAGCCTGGTGCAAGGAACACCAATTTACCTCTGTTTTGCTGTTCATTATTTTCTAGATCTCTACCACAATTCACAAATCCATGCCAATGTCACTTTTCCGCAGTCAGTGCTTCCCAGGTTTTCTTGCCACTTAATTGGAAGCACTCTTGACAGGAACGACAGATATGCCTGAGGAAGAAGTAGTGTCTAGGGGAGAGTGTTCAAATAAAGCTGAAATTAATAAGTAGATGAGTTTATGATGATGCTCTTGAATGAAGTGGCTAATCAATAAAGCACACTTTAACAAAAACACTCATCCTTTATAAGTGCAGGGACTTGTCAGTGGCTAGAAGAGAGAAAATGTGGGAGAAACTTGCTTTTGTGGTGTTAACAGGCCTCTTACAGTTAAGGTTTTAAAGCAAACTTTGAGATTCATTTTCCAGAAACGCATTGTAAATATTTTGTAGTTAGAACAAGAAAAATAAGTAGGGATGGTCATAGGATGTGTTGTTAGAAGAATGCTTCTTTTCAACTACTGGTGAGGGGTATTTTTATGCTTTGTTGTTTTGTTTTGTTTTTTTTTTGTTTTATGCAAAACAGCCTGAAGGGCCACAGCTGCTACCGATTTACCAATTGGACAGGCTGGCATTAGGAAGGGTACACTGCTACGATGACTTTTCTCTTCTTTTTTTTTCCTCCCTCTCTCCCTTTTTTCAAATAAATATATTTTTCGGATTCTACATTCAATACCATTTCTGGGACCCCCAAGCAATCTCTTTCTCCATGCAGAGGCTTCCCTACAGCTGTCCTAACAATGAAAAATGTGACTTAAGTGTTCATCAAGTGCAGTGGATGTGAGTCCATGCAGGCTGGGCCATAACTCTCAAATGCCATTTTGCAGTCTTTTTCTCACTTGGTATTTATATTCTAATGGTTTTATTCCTTGCAGCCAAGCAAGGCAGGTTACTTGTTATTCCAAAGTTATCAACAAACTAAACCCTTCTGTGCATCTATCCTTCATTCTGTCTGTCCTGGGTTTTTCTTTGCAATGAGACAGATTCTCTTTCCTTTTCATGTTTTCGGCTTTGTTAATGGCTATGAGATTCAACCCCAAACTGTAGATAGCTGCTATGAATTATATCCTTTAGTAGCTGTAAGCAAAGTGTGATTTTCATTGCTTGCCTGTGGTGCGTGCTGCTCTCCCCATGGGTTTTTCCTGATATTGAGGGAAAGGTCCCTCACATAAATTGTGGCAATTTCCTTGCTCATTACACTCATAGCCATAGAATTGTTTAGGTTGGAAAAGATCTCTGAGATCCTCAAGTCCAACCATCAACCTAACACTGCCAGGTCCAGCATTAACCCATGTCCCTAAGCACAACATTTACTTGTTTTTTAAATCCCTCCAGGAATGGTGACCCCAGCACTGCCCTGGGCAGCCTGTTGGAATGCTCAACTTCACTTTCAGTGAAGAAATGTTTCCTACTATCCAGTCTAAACCTCCCCAGTGCAACTTGAGGCTGTGTCCTCTTGTCCTATGAACACCCAGTTGTTCAAACTCCAATTTTTATTAAACTACCAGGGTAAATCACACAGAGTCAATTGCATATGTTGTTCAGTGATAACTTCCACCAGGAAACACATTCTCCTTTTTTTTTTTTTTTTTTTTTTAGTGTTTCCATATACTTCCTGAAGTGAGCTCTTTATCAAACATGGAAGTTCTGTGTCAATAGCTCCAAAGTGGGAGTTTATGGTAGCAAGGACACATTTGTCAAACTACATATTGTGCCATGCTCTTAGCAGAGTGGCCATGGCAAGCAGGGATCTTAGGGGTTTGGAGAAGCAGTGCTGTGGGTTTTCCACATGCCTCTGATTTCGATTTCTGATCTTCCTGTGTAATCGGAAATTAGGCCCTGCAACTCTGAAATCAGCATTCCCAGGAAGGAATTCTCTTCACTGAGGCATCTGGTGGTTTTTATGTGCAAGCAGGAAGCTGGCCAAGCTCATAAAGCATCTGCCTTGTTAGTCCTGCTCCTCTGCCTCCATGGTTAGTTTTATAGTTGCGTGCTGCCTTTCCTGATTGGTTTAAATTTAAAATATTACATGGAACACACTTCAGAAGAAGATTAAAATGACAGTACTGTTTGGACTCCATCCTAAAATCACTTGTTTTCCCTGTTCCTTAAGGACACAGACTCTGCTCTGATTTGTTTGCTGCCCTGGGTTTTAGATCCGATCTGGGCATGAGAATGCCTCATGTGGATACAACCCAGCAGGAGGAGATCCCTTTAGGCTGAGACAGTGAGGCCCAAAAGTAACATGAGGCAGTGCAGAACCAAAGCTGGAATGCAGTTTCTTCTGTCATAATATGTGTATTTTGTTGTACCTTTTGTTTGTACTTTAAAAAATAAACCACCAATAACAGCCAGATGGGGGAAGCAGCTGAGCCTTTTGGATTCGTTTTCCTCTCCCATTTCCTAATCACTAATGAACATTATCCAAGGAGCTTTTATTCCTGTGGGCAATATTTAATTCCTCATGTATGACTTGGGGACAAAGTAAAAAAGGGGAAGAAGTGCAAAACCTTCCCCAATGCCTCCCCATAGGTGTTCATTTGTGCCTCAGTGGAATAATGTAAATGTTTGAGTTGCCTTGTTTTTCCTTAATATTGTTAAGGGAGTGGATCCCTGCAACAGCATAAGTGTTATTCCACAAACCTTGCCTGTGGGAAAGATCCATTAGAAAAATTAGCTCTGTATAAGCCTAGTAAACTTGGAAGCAAGGGGAAAAAAAGTGACTACAGTAGCGTCAGATGGCAAAACTCCCATTGTTGCAGTAGGATCAATATTTCAGTAATTGGCCCTGCTTCTCCATAGAATGAGAAAGGAGGGAAAACCTGCCCATGTTAGAGCAGTGGTGCATGTATGTAGATAGGTGGCGCTTGTCAAATTTATTTAAAATTTCTGATGAGCATCTTCATATTCCCAAAAGTGTAGTCTTGGTGAAAGCAGGAGTTTTTGCAGGAATTTTCTCATTTTTATTGAGTGTTTTAACTTGACAATATCAAAACATGAAATTTCTAGTATTTCTCAAGTTGTGTGGGAGCATAAGCTCAGCAAATCTGTATGATGTTAACATTTTATACACGTAATTTTTATGTGCTGAAAATTGGAGATTTAAATTTATTTCTGCTATTTCAGTGTTTGGGCTTTTATTCTTTTTTAATGCATCCAGTCTGAGGTTCCCTTGCACGGACTAAACTAATTCCATTTATTTTGGTGCTGAGACTGAGAGGGAGACCTGTGGATCTGGTGCAGTCAAGCCTGTCTCTGTGCACTTGCATCCCAAGCCCCTGCTGGTAAAGGGAACATTTTTTCCTTTGCTGCAATGCCTAAAATGGCTTTTCTCAACCTCTTGTAAAAGGAGCAGGCTTTTATCACATCTCTTCTTGACCCTGCACATTCCCGCAGGGATGCGGTTTCTTCTCATGGATGGCTGTTACGCAGAGCTATAAAATCACACATGGCCACACTCTGCCAGCAGAGCAATGTGTGCTTCCACCATGGGATGCACTTACGTGACACTGGCAAATTTCTACTAAATCATTGCCTTTGCTTAAACCAAGCCTGTTTCCAATTCCAGTAATTAATGTGTGTGCGCTGAGCTGAGGAATACAGGGGGCTGTGTAAATGAATGTAAGGCATTTGCAGAGCACCCACTCCAGCAGGTTAAATGGAATGTGTGTAGGAAATATTCCCTTACACCTGCTGCATGGGAATGAGATGTTCAGGCAGATATAGCAGGCAATCACCCCTGTGACTGCCAGGAGCAAGGTATGGATGGATTCTGTCTTGGGGTTTTAATTGCAAAAATGAGACCAAGTTTTGTGGCTATTGATTTTGCTATTTGCTTCACCAGTCATTTAAATGAGTGTGGAAGGGAACTCTTGGGTGTTACACTGCTAAGAAATCATTTCCATAAAGTAATTGTAGTTTGTGTCTTTACTAGGCCTCCTGACTGCATTTTCTACATGGGAATTTAGGACAGGGAGAGGTTCGGGACCAGTTTGCTTATTAACCTTCTGGCTTTCTAGTCTATTATTTTCTGAACACTGTTTTATAACATACTTTATGTAATTAGTGCAAATCCTCTTATAATGACGGCTCTCCTTGCAACAAGATAATCTGAGCCTGGAAAAAACAGCTCAGGTTTTGGTTTCTCAAAATGTTACTCCTTGGATAAAGAAATTGTTGGAATTTGATGGGTCCAACTGAAGCTGATGACAAACAGCTCTTGGGGTGCATCACCAGGGGCTTCATTTCTCTTCCTTTCTTTTCCTCTTCATAAGAACTATTTTACTTTATCACCTGAGCAGGGTTTGAGATACTTGACCACACCTGGCTTTTCTGAAGCTTGTGTCAGGAAAAAGGTCTGCCACTGTAAAAAGCACAAATTTGCAGGGTCTGTGCTAAGGCCAAATCTTAAAGAAAGAAAAACCTCTCTAACCTGCCTGGCGATGTGCAGCAAAGAATACAGAAATAACATATATGACACTTTAAGGAATAAACCTGCTGAGCCAGAGAAGTAATGAAAACTTTGAGAGAAATCTACTCTGTCCCAGTAGGTCACAGTGCACTTGTGGAGCTTGTGGTGTGCAGAGAGGCAGACAGAGGCTGTTTTGTTCAAGGAGCTGCTTGGGAGTGCAGTAAATGTAAACACATGTGTATATATGTGTGCAGATAACCTTACATAGCCTATAGATTTATCTTTTAACTGCAGTTTTTTAACTTGAATGTACCTCCTGGGATTTTAAATGTGCTGATGAAAATCTTTCAGTCCCAAGAACATTGAATTTCTATTCCCAAAGTGCAATTGGATGTTCTGTCATATCTTATTTTCTCTTCTAGTTTAGCTGTTTATTTCGCTTTGGGTGGTGGCTGCAGTTTGGAGGCTGGGCATGAGCCAGCAGAGAGCCACCATGAGAGCATGAGAGGGCAGGAATGAGTCTCACAAGTGTTCAGTGTCAGGAAAAAAAAGGCTGATCAAAAATCTTCCTGGCCATATCCAGATTGCTTCTTTAGACAATTTCCTCAAAAGGCAAACAAACCAAAACCTTCCGAACGAAAACAAACAAAAAACCCAAAACAAACTTCCCAGTCCCTCAAGAAAAACTTCATGACTTTCCTCTTCAACCAAAACTTTGTATAACTCTGAGGCAATTGGAGGGTATTTTTACCTAGTTAGTAAAAAGCTAATTTAGTTATTTTCAGTAAGTGGGAGTTTTCTGCGTATCTGTGTAGAATGAAAGGATACCTTGGCTCAGGTTGGTATGGTAACAGCAAAAAAGCATGTGTTTATTTCCTCATCAAAACTGCTGGCAGGGATTTTAAGTCCAAAGATTCTGTCCCTTGTGCCTCCATCTTTAAAAGAGCATTAAATTAAATTTTCTCAAAAGTACGTCATTACAGATTCTGGACTAGTTTTTAGGTCTTTTTAAGATCAAAAGGATGCAAAGAAGTACCTAAAATGTTAATTTTCCTGTTACTTGGGGAGCTGCAACAAGGCCACTTTGGGAGATGTGTTATTTAAATGCATCAGAGGCTCTTTATGAACAATTTTCATTGACTTTTAGCTACATATTCAAATATATTAAGATTACTATCCTGGACTGCCTTGCTGTATTTTACTGGCTTAAATTCTACACAGTCTTAAAGAAGACTTTTTCCTACCTCTACATCTTCTCCTCTGTAATTACAGGAGATAGTATTGATGTTTTTCCTACTATTCAAAAAACTTACAAGGTATAATCTTGTGTTTATTTTGTGAACAAAATGTATTTGAATGTTAGAGGAAAACCAAGTCTTGTTTCTTTAATCACATTGTATAAATGGATTTCAGAAAAGCTGAATGAGTATCAGTGTAAGTAGCATAAGCTTTATTATCAAAGTTTCATCCACCTCATGGGACTAACTTATCTATTTACCCAGGTTTTTGCCTGAGGAGGGAAGATGAGAAGAAAAGAAAATTTAGTAGGAGCTAGTCTCCTTTGATCACACATTTTATGATATATCATACATGCTACAGCATTTTAATGCCCAGAGTTTGCTAAAAGCTCAATAAATGGCTTCAATTTATAGGTGGCAAAGCAGGCAACCTTTCTGTGGAAAAGACCAGTGAACTGAGTGTATGGTCATATTCTTAAATATAAAAGATGCAGTAAAAATGCATCCCTGATTAGGGCAGGCTTTCCATGAATCTGAGATAGTTTCCAAAGGCTGACTTATTGTAATCACTTCAGAATCATTTGCTTAGGATTTTAATGTTAAAAGTCGAGGTGCCTTGACCTGCAGGGCAAAGACCAACAGGTAAATGAGTCTGGCAGTCACTCCAGGTTGTTAGATTAGGTGTAAAAAATTGCCTTATAGCCTAACCCAAGCTCACCAAGTGACACAAGCATCTCCTTTTCCTTAAAACCTTTGCAAATTGGATGAGAAATTCTTGGAATGGAGCCAGCTACAATTTATTTGGTTTGGGGTTTTTTTTAATGATCAGCTCAGCCACTGAAATAAAAACATAGAAGTAGACAGGAAGGCACTAAACCAAACTTCAGGTGTGAGGTAAAATGTTGCATCTGGCAGGAAACCAGAAATTTCTTTGGGATGGATGCAAAATGACATATATAAAATACTGTTTTCTTTGCCTGGAAAAGAGATCCGTATTTCCACATTCAGTTACTGTTTTAATAATTAACATAAAAACATGCCTTTTATGCATGTTAAAACTGTCCTTCATTGTAGCTTTTCTGAAAGCCAAATTCATCAGTGTACTGGGATGTAATTGGTAAAAATATCTGTAGTAGATGCAAACGTTGTTTTGCACAAACTAATTTGGAGCTGATAAAGCAATTTCTTGAGTGTCTATTTTTCCCTTTTTTTAGGTCTAGTTCCACACATTCCTCTTAGAGTCTCAAGTCCACTTTTAATTTTTATGCCCTAGAAGTTTTCATACACAGCTACACAGATTTAGCTCTTTTAAACTTCTCTAATAAGTCAGTCCACCTCCATCTGCCTCAGTCCGTGCTGGTCTCTGAGCTACCTCCAGTTTGTCCATGACCTGTTAATGAGGTGAACTACCACCAAAACCCTTGAGAATGACACTAATTCTTCCCTGATTGCTGACATGACCCTTCGTGATATGTTGTGTTGGGAATAGAAAAGGACTGTGAGGAGTAGACAAGTGGGGAGCTCACAGACAGCAAAATGCGTGTTAGTTGTGGTAGATCTGAGAAAGGAGAACTAATAATTCTGCTGTGACTGAGAATCAAATGTCTCTTGAAGCATTAGGCAGTCTGTTTTTATGTACTCCAGACCCCAGTCCTAGAGGCACCCGCCAGATAGAGAGGATCAACATATTAAGTTTAACTTAATAATTAACTGGGCAGCCAGCCACCAGCAAAGAGAAGTCCTTATAGCCCTTGGTGCTCAGGAGATCTTTGATTGTGCCTGAACTACACAATTTTCCTAGGGAAGGAAATGAAATTTCTGTAAGTGAAGAAGAGCGGTTTTAAATTTGCTGCTGGCAAAATTCTAGTTACGTGATTTCAAACGACTTCCTTGCTTGTTTTATTTGGGGTTTGGTAGACTTCTTACCAGCAGTTTGTTAAAGTCTCCGTTATGTTGTATGTATTAATGTCCATTGTATTTTCCATAACATATTTTGAGTGAGCTTGGAAGAGTAAGGGTTCAAGGCCAGGCTGGACGTGGCTTTGAGCAACCTGGTCTAGTGGAAGTTGTCCCTGCCCATGGCAGGGGGGTGGAAGGAGATGAGCTTTAAGGTCCCTTTCAACCTAAGGCATTCTGTGATTCTATGACATGGTTACATTTAAATGTTCAATGAGCCTGTTCTTTGGTGGCAGTTTAGCTGAACCCCTTCTCTTGTGCTGGGACAGTTCAGTCTCGGGGTACAGGTTTGGCTGGTGGCCACAGAGTTCCCTGCCATGGCACGTGCTGAGTGCCTGCACTGTGGTGGGTGCATCAGCATGTCAGCCCTTGTAAGAGAGTGAGACAGCAGTGCTCTGCAATCCACAAAGTTCATAAAAAATTCTAAGGATAAATGAAACTACCTGGGTGCTGAAAATTCATGACATCCCCCTCTGAACTCTCACAGTTCACACCGAAGGCTTGGGGATTTGTCCATGTATATATATTTATAAAGGGGAGAGGAAAAAAAAAAAATAAATCTGAAGCTCTTCTGGCATGCTGGCACTGTCTGCTCTGCGTTAGCACAGCCCGGATGGATTGGCAAGGTGCCTGGAAGGAGCAGGCAGCTGCCTGTCGATCCTGCCACAGGCTCCGTGCTGGGCAGGGGCTGTGCCTGGAGCAGAACCTCAGCTGCTCTGGCATCACAGCACAGCAGCTGAAGCAGAGTTCGTGTTTAAAAAATATTGTACTGTTGAATTATAGTTAATTTAAATAAAGTCTAGCTGATCTTCTCTTGTCCCTGCTAGTCTGGGAAAGGCAGATCATGAGCCTTTGAGTGCTGCTCTGCACAGCAGAGCTCAGCTCAGGATAAAGGTTGGAATCTGTCTCTTTTCCTGCAGTTGGAATCATGCTATAACCTTTTTTTTTTAATCCATATCATCTTAGAGGTTTACTTCTATATCAGGGCAATTTTTCTGCATGAAGGCAAAGCACATGCCTATTTAATTTTCATTGTCTGAGTTCCTAGCACTACTACTCTCAAGACATTTTGACTAGACAAAACAGTAATTTAAAACATAAAGCAGCATTTATGGCCTATTTTCCAGTATTTATAAAATTTAGTTAGCATACATGCACCATGAATCATGTAGTGTCTTCTGCAGACAAAGCTCCCTGGAATAAATACTTGATGCATAGTCAAGCAGAGCTATGTTTATGCAAAGCAGAAAATACAGATACAAAGCTTTCTGTCTTAAAAGGTAATCCTGAGGTAAGACACTGTGGTTGGTTGTTTTTTTTTAATAGCAGGAGGGAGGAAAGAGTTAGGATTTTTCAGGAACACAAAGCAGGGCTTGTGTTTACATTCAATAACTTTGATTTTATATTTTGGGGTTGGGAAAAGGCTTGTCTGACAAAATCAGCCCAAGAAAACATTGCATACAAAGCTGTAATAACGCCTGAAATAACACTTGGTGTGACTTACACAAGGCTGGCTCAAAGGGTACATGCTTCATTGATTTTCAGAGCTTATTGCTTGTAATATTTCTGCAGCACACTCATTACAACTCCTGGCTGTTATCGGGCTCGGAGCAGGCAGCTGTGAGCTAACAATAACATCTGATGCTGCAAACCCCTGCTTGAGAGAGATTTACCCTTTTCAAAGCGATTATGTAGATCAAACCAGCACTTTTTCCATTTGGAATTCTCTTGCAGCGCTCTCATATAACATTTATACAGTATCTTATTGCTCATCTGAAAGGCATCTTGTTCCAGGCATAAAGGTTCACATCTGTGCTGCTTTTGTAAGGAAAGAGTTTTGGGCAGATTGATAATAAAATTAGTACTGCCGAGAATATTTTAGAGTATAATCTTCAACCTAAACCAGTTACCTGGATGTTTGTTTATCCTGCACCCAGGTAAATACTAGCAGGATCTGCGTTTTTTCCTTCTGGACAGCAATTGACTCATTTTTCTACAGCAACAGGATCTGGACTATGATCTACTTAGAAATTGAGCTGGACCTCCTCTTTTCCATAAGAAAAAAGTTTGCCTGAAAGTACAGCTACCACTTCAGTTAAATCAGCAAACTGGAGGAGTGAACTGAATTCTCATGACCTAATTAATAAGAAAATGTATGTTCAGATAGGGATAGCCCCATAAATCAAAACAGTTTGTGCCTTAAAAATCTGTGCTGGTCTGGTGCCGTGAGTTGTCTGGCCTGTGAAGGAAAACAGGTACATATTTAAAACTCTAATATAAGTAATATATATTTGTATAATATAGACATAATTATAATATATGACATATATATTATATATGTATAAGTATATAAAAAGTATCTGAACTCTACCTGAAGCATGGGTATAACTCCTATGTCTATTGATTGAGGCTCATGTGGTGTTATTCAGCTTGGAAAACGAAGTCAGGTTGGTTTAGACTGCCTTGAATCAATATAATGGAGGGTTATGGATTCTAAGAGTGACAAAAAAAAATCAGTCAAAAATTTCTCTGCTTCTTTTTTCCTGCAAGTACAATGCTGGTACAATGTTTTCCATTAAATTAAAACTGTCAATAACAAATTGCTACTTGGATTTAGGATGCCAGAGAATGTATCTGACACAAACAGCAAGAAGGTAAATAGGGCCCACATCAGGGAAATCTATAGTGAAGTGGAAACTCCTGAAGGGCTGTCATGGGCGGGCTCAGTCCTGAGCACATCCACCAGATGCAGATCCACCAGAATAATTCCTTAGAGCCTGGTAAGGCACGTGGCACCTTTGTGCTGACAGGCCTGTGCAGGACAACATCCCAAGGCTGCCAGTCCCAGGCTATGCTATTTGCATGAAAGGAAAAGGATTTTTAGCCCTGGATAGAAATCTCTGATACTTCCTCTCACAAAAATGCTTCTCTCGTTTGCCATGCCTTGCAGTGATGTGTGGAGTGAGAGGCAGCAGTAATTCATCAGGGCCAGGAGCTGCCTGTGGGACACAACATCAGGTTGTCATTGTTTTCCCAGCTCTTAAAAACATGTTTTTGTTTTTAAAAAAGTGATGAAGATTGATACCAGCTGTTAAATCAAGGTGATGCAAAAGCAGGTATTTTGCCTAATTCTCTCAGGTTGTTCAGTTACTGAATTTCAGTCCTGGCCCTTTGCTTTCCTTCTTGTGAATTTCTCTTATTGCAGCACAGAGTTCTTTGACACTGCCAGCTCGTACCTGTGCTGGGCCCTAGTGACAGAATCCTGCCTTCTCACCTCATTGTTTGGCAGTGATTGCAAATTTGAGTTAACAAACACCTGAGGGGTGAAAGCCTGGAGCTAATTGGGTTAACACTTTACTGCCAAGGTCGTGTCAAACTCCTCTTTACACAGGAATTTCTGATGGCAGCCACCAGTGAAGACCCACCTTGCCCTGGCTGTGGTCAGTGATGGGCAGTCACTGAGTGGGTGGCACTTCCCTAGTGCTGCACTGGTTAGGATTTGACAAGCCTTCTTGGATGCTCCAAAACTTGCTCATTTCCATAAGCTTCTTGGAGGGAACACCCTACCCCATAAGTACATCACTGTGCCAGAAAAGGTTGAGCAATTTTTAAGTGGTTTTTTTTGTAGCTCAGCTGTACAAGATAAAGGGTTTGTTTGCACCTTCACAAACACACACAGATCTCTGTTTATACACAGGCAAATTTATAACGTGCATGCTTTGAAAGTGTGGTGTTCAGGACATACCCATTTATACTGGAAGCCTTTTCCTATTAAACTTGATTTCTTTAAGGGAGGAGGGAGCTGAAAGGTGATTGACATGGTGACTAAGGGTAACTACCTCTCAGAAGGCACTGTGGTGCCTCTAGTTTGTGATACCAAGGAAAAGCTCTATGTCAGACTCCAGAGCAGCAAATTATTGCAAACATTTAAGTCAATAGGCTGGTTCTTTCATTAAAGAAAGTTTCCTTGCTGAGCTAGACATACAATATATTTATTTTTTCATGAATACAAATGTCTGCTACTGATGGAAACAGTCAGCTGTCACTACACTACAAATGTAAATTGCAAACTGATGGTTGAACAGTTAAGATCTAGTGCACAGAGCTTATTGCCACTGGAGGACTGTAATTGAATTCCTATTGCTGTCAAACAGGTTGAAAATTACTGTAATGAAGAGCATCAGTTTCCTACTTTACATCTTGTTGTTTCCCAGCCAAGGAGCATTGGTGTTACGGAGGTTCCCACAAATAGATAATTGAATAAAGAGCAACAAATGACAGAGGAATGCTACCTGTCATTAAAGAGGAAAGTAATTAATGCTCTTTAGCTTGATTCCACATGCCCATGAAACCCAGGGATCTAAAATCATGGTTCTTACTTCAGTGATCCTGGCTATGTTGGTGTGTATGAGGAATGAAATTAGGGATCAAACAGCCATGTAGCCAAATACTGGGTTATACTGTAAATAATTGGATAACTTGATAGAGTTCCTCTTAATATACAGGAAAATTATGGTTCTGTGACACATGCAAGACATTTTGAAGTAGTCTTTGGTTATATGTGTGAAGGTAGATATTTTTTACTAGTACCTCCTTTAAAATATTCAAGGTGTGCACATACATGTCCATGGCATCTTAATTATAAGAACTCTGAATAAGCTCTGGAGTGAGAAAACAAGGAAATATTAAATCATTACTTGCAACATGCATTAGCTGAGGCAAAACTCCTGCTTCTTACATAGATGTTTCTGCTTCTGATATAGCAGGAAAAGGTATGAAATAGGGAGATGTCTAATATTCGTTTCTCTGAGTTTCTTGTTTGGGGAGGTTACAGCCCATAATAATAGTGTTCTGTGCTGCTCTGTGGAGGAGGCTTCCCTGCCATCTCAAACCTGAAATCAGTTTTGTAGCCATTGAAGGTGACTGGGATGTCCCAACACCCTTCCCTTAGTAACGTCTGAGAGCAGGACGTTTGCATCAGCTGGGCTGTTCCCTGTGTCAGGAGCTGGAAAGGGATGGTCTTCTCCAAAAACTTTGTGCAGCACAAAAGAACTCGCTCCAAGCTGTAGCACGTGTTGGGCAGCTAAGGTTACACTGCAGTAGAGTCTTCTGTGCTGAATGTTTGGAGATGACACTGAAGCTCTCTGACAACAGTGGGTGTCACATTCAGAAATGCACAAGGGGTGCTGCACCCTGTGAGAAAAAGGGGAAATTTGGTCTGACAGGGTCACTCATACCACATCCTCATGATCTGTACCAGCCTTGATCCATCTTGACCGAATGATTCAACAGATGCACGTCTGAAGATCTTGTCAGCTGCTGTAATTTCAGAGAACAATTGGCTTTGGAGATGTCAACTTTCCTGTAAAAAGGGACTTTAAAATTTTTCGGCATCTAAGATGGATTGGAGAGTCTATCAGGGGGATAGGGCTATTGATGAAGCATTTGGCTATGAAATTTGTTTGGCCAGACCTGTCCCTAATGTGGCAGCAGCCTGGAGCTGTGCCTCAGACAATACAGGAGTGGATCCAGCCGTACAAAAAGAAAGCACCTGCTTCATCTAAGCAGCTACAAAATTTTTGTTAGACTATGTTATAAAGGCCATATGTTGTGAAACTTATTTGAATTTAAAATACTGCTGCTGTGAGTAATTCTCTGTTTAATTTTCAATTACCTCGCTCAGCATGATTGTGCACATATTCCAGTATATTAAACGTGAAAAGAAAATGAACATTCTGGAATATGAGCAAGCAACATGCTGTAATCATCTGAATAGGCATTTTACAATTTAAAATAGTGCAGTAGAAAAATAAGAACGAGGGTTCTGCACAGCTTTTATGTCTATTTTATCATCTTCAGAGGTCCTGCATGCATTCCATATGTGAGTGTATATACCCCACCATAAAAATGAATACAAAATGGCGATTTTCCTGCTCACTCTGTAAGCTACATAGCTCAGATGATGATGAAAGAAAAGCACTCTTAGCCAGTCCAACAGATATTATTCCTGATTTTGTTATTTTTGGTCTCATGTAACATGAATTTCTTGTGATCATCAGTGCTCAGATCTCATTAGTACTCTGGTTGTGGCTGAATTCACTTACTTTGTACCAGCAGTGAATCCTGAACAGAAAATTGCCTGATGTTTACTTTAGTTTCCATAGTGGAAGTGTAAATCCATCTGGATGCTGTAGGGTAATTCTCTCGTCCCATTGAATATTTAGTACTCCTTAATAGAATTCAATGCAGTATTTATTATCTCTGTAGATACCAGCAGTTGGTGGGACCATGCAGCTCCTATTGCTGCAAGAACCATTAAATCAAAGCAGAAGAACAGCAGCTCCAAACAGGTGTAGTTTTCTTTAGGCACTCCAGTGCCATAAACTTTGTGCTAATGCAGAGGTAGTAATGACAAACAGCTTCCTTTTGGCAAAAGCAAACCAATTACAATCTAATAAGTGTTACACCCCAGCAGCTAAATAATTCATGGTATTGGCAGAAGGTTGCTGTTCTATAAGTCTTTTCAGTCCAATACAGTGAGATGTAAATAGATCTGAGGAGAAAGATCCATCTCCTCCCTTATTAAGAGGTTATTGTACATTAACAGAAAAATGTTCCCACGTACAGGGTTTCCCAGTGCATTGTATGATGTGCTTGAAAACCACATATCTAGTGCCTCAAATCAAAATGCTCTTTCTTTCATGGAATGGTTTCATCCCTGATGAATACTAAAAGTCTAAGCTTTGCTTCAAGTAACAAAGATCATTTTCTGTGCAATGATGAATGATATACTCAGAGTGGGTCATTTAACAACAAGTTACACACAGACTGTACACTTTTCCAGGCTAATAGTTTTATAACCAGTAATTGCTTGATTTTGGCACCTGACATCTCTCATTGAAAACGATCTTTGCTCATGCTGAAAGAATACCAGGATATCTGGAAAGCTCAGCTCTTTCTGGGCTCCTGTCAGCTGTGTAATGTATTCCAGGCTGGTGACACCTACCTTGGCAGCAATGGTTGGGGAATTTAAAGCATGTACCTCCCTTGGGAGGACTCAGCCCATTTCATAAAGGCAAGTGATCTTGTTATCCTTAACTTACTGGTATTCTGTACCAAAATTAGAATAGACCACATATAGTAGGAAAGAGCTATCAAGTAAGAAGCCCACTTATCCCAAAAATACTCATTCTTGCTTAGAGTGGTGATTTTTCGGTAAAAATCAGAGCAGACAACTTGTGGTTGCTTTTTTGCTGCCCATCTGCACTCACCTATAACCTTCTGCTTCCCTGGACACTTTTATATTTTCTGGTGTCTTCCTCTTTTCCTGATTCCTGAGCTCTCCAATGATGCACACAGGGGTGAAATTGTCTGATGACACCCGAGGGAAGGTTTGGTACAGAAAGTATTTTAAATGCCTGATTATTGTGCTCTTTGTTGTACTTCCAGCACTAAAAGCTGTTCTGTGCCAGCCAAACCTTCCTCCTTTGTGCTCCTGTGTTGCCTTTTTGGTGGAGAACAGCAGAAAACCAAATCAGGAGCAACTGGGGGCTAATTGGTGTAACCTGTAGAGTGTCCAGTTCCCATGGTGTGGCCCAATGTCTGTGAATAAGATAAGTGAATAATCCCCATGATGAAAGGATTTCTTATAACTTCCAGCTCATTGGATTTGTTCCACATTGAAATGACATTTCATGTGGCCAATTTCCACAAGCACTAAGCCAAGCTTGCCTGCACGCTGCCTAACCAGGAAAGATCTTCTGTGTGATATGAGGTGTGTTGATCAGATGCAGTGCTGGGTGCTATCTGAGGAAAAAAAAAATCCTGGCACCAAAAGAAATGAGGGCTCCTTCTTGAAAATGACATTTGAATGTCAAAATCATGTGTTTGAATTCAGGTGGTTTTTGTTCTAGGCCTCATGACAGATAATAAACCACTTTAATTTTTAACAATAATTCACAAAAAGGCTTCAGATTTGGCAGTCTCAGGGTTTTTTTTTCTCTTGAATATATATAGCTACCTCTAAGAGGGGGTAAAGAAATCTGCTTTTGGAACGTTTCTTTGCAAAGAGGAAGATAAATTGTGGATTATCCTTACTTCAGCTAGAAAAAAAAAGCCATTAATACTTCAAATTGTCTTTTTTTTTTCCCCACCACATATTTTTTTTCTAAAGGGAACTCCATTGTTTAAAAGAAGAACAACAGTAGTTTTCAACATCAGTGGGTGCAATTCTTCTATAAACCTAAAAAAATAAAAATTCCTGAGGTGTTTTTGTGGTTAGACTCTGCAGCAAGAGCCACATTTACAAGATAAAACTGCCAGATCAAACAAACAGATTCAGCTCTCGATGCTGGATGAGCCCAAATGCTTATTGACATAACTTGATATTGACCCCGGGAGAACAATTAATTAAATGGCCTCAGCAGTGAGTGCTGAAAATATTATCTGCAATGGATGTGTCCTTGTCCTGTGTTTGGCCTAATCAGCACAGAGAGTAGCTAAATAAATATTGTTATCTTTACCATCTTTGTCTCAGTTTAAAAACATGTGAAAAGCTCTGCTGTGGTTTTCTCCATCACTGATTTTTCTGAGAAAGGTTTTTAAATTCATATTTAGAGCCAAATTTGCTTCTGCCATAAGTGTAAAACCACTGAACTCATTGCCAGCATTGATATGAAGGAATGGCTGAGATCCCTGCTTGTAGCAGATTTGTCCGTTGGTTTTGTGATCAGGAAAACTGACATTCAGCTTGACTGCCCTGGTGAATTCATTCCACAATAATCTTTAAGTTTTACCAAATACTTTAGTTCTAATTCTTTCTGCTGTAGTCTGACCAACAGGCTCAGGTGGGCTCACAACTGCTAAAAGAATCTATTGCATGCAGGTAATGTTTTTTGTTGAGATGAAAAGTGCTGTTATCCCATGGAACTTTTTCTCCTGAATAGTCAAAAATGTTCCCCAGGGAGACTCTGGATGAGCCGGGTTCCTTTGGATGGAAGCTTGTGAAGTGCTTCCCCAGCTGTGGTGACATTAATCCTGCAACTGTTGAATGAAGCATGCAGAAGGAATTACACCTCATTTTGAACCATTTTTAAATACAGAGCCTTTAAAAGCAATCTCTGCAGAGTTTCTAGTCTTTTATCTGCTCACTTCCTCCTTTTTCAAAGATTCCTGGATGTTTTAGAGCCTTTCCCAGCAGTGACCTCAGGCAAGTTCAGAAGTGGGAGGACACAAGTTCCTAAACTTTACTGGAAAAAAATAAAGAAAACAAAGCCAACACCACAACCCCAACCCTAGACCTGTTAGCTGGGAGTGAAATGAGAACACTTTATTGTAAGGTAGTCTGGCGTGTCCTGTTCCACATCCCGAGTGCCTGTGCTGTGCCTGCCAGTGTCTGCAAGAGCATTTCTGAATGGAGCAGTGCCCACTGCCCCAGGCACAAGGTATCTCAGGCATTCACCAGCCAGTGGAGCTACTTTGGGTGCTGCAGGGGGCAGGGAGGCCGTGTCAGTCCTGCTGTGAGCACTAAGAGATATTGTGATGCTTCTGTCACTGGTAATTAACTCGGACAGTCAGAGGCTGTTGGTAAAGGCAGTTACTTGGCCTGGCACTGAGCTGCCCAAGTGTTTCAGAGGCAAAAAAGGACTTGGGTATGAAATCCTTACAGCAATCCTGCATCCCCATCCTTCCCGAGAGGCAAGCAGGGCTGGAGTGTGTGCGATGAGCTGGTTCCTCTGTACCATGGGTGACAGTAAAGTGTCCTGTGCCAAAAGCAGTGTCATCCTTTGGGGGGATAATGGAGTGAGATGTGTTTTTTCCAACTGCTAATCTCTCTCTGCCGTGCCAGTCACTGTTAGTTTATGCCTCTGCCGGCGGGCAGTCCTATTTCTTTGCCCCAGCAATAGCTGTAAAATTAACTTTCATATATCCAAAACAGCTTGCAGGGATTTAGCTATGTAATTTCTTCTGACATTAGTGGAATATTCATGACTAAAACTTAGCTCAGTGGCCTGATATTGTCCCTGCAGTGTTTTCACCTTATCCTGGCACCAGTGATGCCTCAGCACAGCCAGGGCTCTCTGAGGCAGATGGGCTTGAGGGCAGGGAAGTGACCTGCTACTTCTGCTCATCACAGAGATTTCTCATCCTGCTGGCTCTGGACACACCGAGCAGGAGAACCTCTTTGCAAAATGATAAGTGACAAAGCAGGAGGAGGTGTGAGAAGGAAGATGGATGAAGGGGAAGGTAGAGGAGGAAGAACTGGCAGAGCTTGTATTGCGGTTCCTTGATTTTATTCCGTCCCAGCTTAATTCTGTCTTCAGTATAAATTTCCAGTGAACTGCAGCACACGTTGTGTGTCCACCTCCCCAAACAGCTGTGGTTAGCCAGAGAAAAGCTGCATGATTTCTAAGGCTTTAACCTTTCATCTATATTTTTCATACATATAAGTGAGCAGTCAACAGGGAATTCAGAAGCACCAGGACAACTCTTAAGAAAGATAAAATAATTGTCCCAAAACAACTCAGCTCCTCTTCCCACTCACATGAAAAGTGCTTGTATGCTTTGGGGGGAAATAACATTCTTTCAGCTCCCTCCTCTTCCTGGGAAATATGTGCTGCTGCTGCTGCCCCAGGGGTTGTTCACAGCAGTTTCCTGTCATTACAGAGTACAGGCAACACAACTCTGAGGAGAAGTCAGAGAGGATGGATAATCTTTGCACTCTTGAAAGAAAAAAACCCAGGACTTTGAAGTACCTCATTCCCAAGAAGCATTTTGGTTTAAAATTTGGCCTTTTGATGTAATTCAGATTTCAGGAAGAAATTTTTTCCCAAAAAGAACGTTGGACAAAAAAATCTCCAAGTAATTTCTTTCTCTTTGCTCAGTAATAAAAGTGAATGCTGTCACTGTTTCTAATTTTGAAGCTGAATTACAAATCTGTAGTTATATGACTGTTGCAAGCACTGTGTACGTTATTAACTGTCTGTAATAGAGCCAGTCTATTTTATATTTTTGTAAGGTGGTCCCTTTGCTCCCATCACATCATCATAGCAAAAGTAATTTCAGAGTTAATATTTGCAGTTGTAGAATGAGAAGCAGGAAGGTTTCCCTCATGGCTTTTAACCCTACACCACATCTTCCTGAAGAAAAGGCACTTTGTGCCTGGAGCAGCTCAGGAGGGGTTAGCTAAGATGAATTCAAGAATTGGTTTTGAGTTTCTCCCATGCTGAGGAGCATTCAGCTGCTCTCTGTCTTAAAAGGTCCTGACTGGTGACATCTATATCAAATTTCCGTATGTCCTGAGGATGTAAAAGTGCCCCTGTCCTCCCCACCTGAACTGCAGTGGAGATGTCACCTCCAGCTCTCTCATGCCACCATCCAGGGCTGTTACATTCCCACCTGTTCCAGCTGGTTCCTGTGATTCAGTGGCTAAAATGGGAGCAAGAGCGGAGTGCAGTTTGTGATGCAAAGTCAGGCATTCACTTGCTTGAGAATATTTTCAGTCAATTAATTGTTCTATTCTTCCTCTACAAAATCATTCCCTATAACCATGTTGATTTATCAGGGAACCAAGCAAAAGCAGTAAAAATGCATGAAAAAAAGGACACAAAACACTAAGTACTGAATCATAGCATTAATCTAAGGACACAATAGATTCAGTTAGAGACAAACTTTTTGTCAGAATATCTTGCTGGCATTTTTCCCTTAATACAATAGAATATTCGTGTTTAATTATCTGTGGTTATAAGTGAGATCTGTGAGAGCTATTAGAGAGACATTATTAAATTTTGCATTTACCCAGAAAGGAGATAATGATACCAATTTCATGTACAAGTTCCAGTTTTGTAGCTCGTTCTCACTAGAACAACAATGCAGGAGCATTTCAGAATCTTCCTTTAGCTTTACTCCATCCACTGTAACATGCTAAAAGAGCAATCATTTACACAGATAAAAAATTATCAAGCATAAAGCACTGGAGCAGAAGAAGGCATTGGCAGTGTGTTCTGGCTGGTTAAACAAAGAACAGATTAAGATGTTGGAGTAGAAGAATATATTTAAAATGTATTCACAGCATCAGAGCTCTCATGGACTGATAACTGTTCATGGTGACTTCACTTCCAGAAGTTGTTCTTGCTTCTCTCTCACAGCATGCAACCTGAGGGTTTTTTCTGCGTGGTGGTTCCCCAGGCAGCACTCTGGCAGCTCTGGGCTATAGTTGGTTCCTTCACTTGGAAGTAAAAAACAGCCCAATTATTTCCTGGGTCTGCACAGCCTGGAATGGAAGCTTTAAAGAATTTGGCCCCCCTGTGCCAAGGTGGAAGATGAGGTGTGCAGCGTTGCAGGTGCCTGGCAGCTGTTGAAGGCTGGGGTCTCACTTTTGCAGTTGTATTTTAGGACAGGTAATAAAGTGCTCGAGGTGGGGGCAGGTCAGGGATCACAGCTCTTCTCCGAAGTGTTCTCAGACTGGGTTGTTTCAATAGTTAAGACATATCCACTTCTGTGACAGCTACTCCTTGGAACACAACAGAGCCTAATTTTCTAAACTGTGAAGCAAACTGTCACAGTTTGGGTTCCTCCTACCCTTACAATCACAACACATATTGTATTAGTTCAGGCGTGATTCACACACTGAATGTTTATGAGCTCCCTCTGAGTGTGTTTCACTGAAACAAGCTTTGACAGCTGCTAAAGATTTTCAGTGGTAAAAATATATTCTTTGTGATTCAGACTGTCCCTAGGCTTATTAGAACAGCAGAGCCATATAAGTGTCTTGAGATAACCTGGGCAAGAGGTGCTTTCCTCTGAAGAAACAACTCAATTTGCTAAAAATTATTTTAGAGAAATACCCAAACAATTAATGTTTCTTTATTACCATAATTCTCACAGGAAGCAATACCAAGAGGTTTTATTTGAATTAGTTGCTGCTCAGGAAATGAACAAAAAAAAAACAAAACTCTGACTCAAACCTGAAGGCTGAGGTCTCTGAATCCTGGGAGCCCAGAGCAAGGTTTTCTCTTGTTTGGGAAACTGTCCAGGCAGGAGGCTTTTAGCCTACTAGAAGGACTCATTTTCATGTGCCCGTTTTCTCTCTCTCCTTCTGTCAGGAACTTCTGTATTTGCTTCCACTGTATTGTGTCTGGCCCCAGGAGGAACTGCCCAGGCCATCTGGAAAGCAGCTTCAGTTTCACATTTCATTTTAACAGCAAAATGTGAAGGTGCTGTAATTCATGTAATTCTCGTGCTTGAGTTCTGTTTGTGTTTATCTCTGTATATAAAATCTACAGTACATAAACCACTTCTACTGTTACCTATAGTCCCAACATCCTTTCTGGAGAACTTGTGTCCATCTCCCTCTTTCCTTTTTTTTAAACTAGGAGATGTTTGGGGCAGCGATTTTTCTCACTCTGGCATTGTGTGTTCCCAAGTATAACACAGGAACCAAACTCTATTTTCTGGCAAAAATTAAAGATTAATGAAGATAACAACATTTCTTCTCATCCCCTTTTCACCATCTCATGAAGTTATTATGGCCACCCATTGCCCTGATGTTCCTGTGAGTTTTGCTGGCAGAAGTGACTTTGCATTGCTGCTCTGCCCCAGGCAGCCACTCTGCCTTTGCAGATGCCCCCCAGAGCAGTGATGGATCCAAGCAGGATCATTTGTAGACGATGGCTCAGGCCTGAATTTGAAGGAAAATGTGCACAAATGTAAGTTCAGATATCTATAAACTCTCCCACAGTCTGACTGTCAGCACTGTGGAGCATTTTACAGATTAATCAGTGTCAGAGGAGATGATCTCCTGGTCTCAGGAGGGTGAATGCAAGTGTGAAATTTAGTGATGCCCTCTCAACACCTTGCAGAATATTGTACAGAATATGGATAAGAAATTTATTTGGCATAAATTGAAACGTTAATCAACTGGTCTTGTGATTTTGTGCTGTGAATTTCTCCCTGTGGTAGTCCTGGCCATTTACTTAAGAGTTGGACTCAATGATCCTTGTGGGTCCCTTCCAACTCAGAATATTCTGTAAATCTGTGAATTGTGTCCACCCAAAATAGGTAATAAGACCTGCAGGGCTATGAGGTTACAGAATCCATGCTGGAACAGTAATGCACCTCTGGCTTCTGTAATGGGAGAAGCTTTCACAGAAAAAGGTTTTCATTGTCAAAATCAATTTTTGACTCTGTACATCTACCTTTTATAAACTATCACTCCGACAAGAATAAAATCCCTTTAAATCCCAAATGCTATTGGATTACTGACAGCCTGAACTCCTAATTCACCTGTCACCCACGAAGAATTTTGTTTCAAGATGAATGTCTTTCACTCCTGTGTATTATTTTATGTATGGAAATCACTGCAAAGTTTCAAAAATAGCTGTTAAATCACAGATTAGTAGATTTCCACTTCTCTCTGCAGTGTTACAATTAATGTTCTTTCTGGACTTGTAAGAGGCTGGGCTCTGCATTTAACCAATATGATGCTAATGAGCTCTTACTCCTGGATGGAGAATAGGAAGTAGAAGAGGGAACAAGGAAAAGCAATACAGGATCCTTCAGGTAAATACGGTGTGGACTTAGTCCATTGAACTGAAGTGTGCAAACAATTAGTACAGACATCCAAGAGATGTGACAGCTTCTTTTCTGTGCAGTATTAACATCAACAGATTTATCTTAGCAACGTATGAAATTTAGTGTTAATAGCAAATGAGTCATCAAGGTAATGTATTCTAGAACTAAAGAAATTTAAAAATGTAGATTTTTGACAGAGGGGTAACACGACAGCAGATGCATCAGGGAAGAGCAGGGAAGTACTGCTGCACACATCCTATATCCTGAAATCTCATATGCTTGATAGTAAATTTATATTTTCATTCATATCTCTAAAAACTAGCAAAAGAAAACACATTTATAGACACATGGGGGTAAAAGGGGCATAAAGTTCAAGCACCAGGTTGGGACCATAAATCCTTCCTTGTACTACATCGAGTATTTTTAATAAATGTTCAGGTTGAGGCTGAAACATCAATAACCTTGTATACTTTCCTTGGTAAAGATCCCATGTCATGACATATAGGCCACTAGAGAACAAATAAAGACAGTGTAACTTGGCCTGTTTCAGACTAGAAGATCTTGCTAAGAGATTACACTGTCATTATCAAGTGGATCTAATAATTGATTTAAATAGGATTAATTGTGTTGTAACATCATCCTAGCTCCAGTCCTAAAGATGAAGTTGTGAATATGATCTGCTGAACTCATCAGTCTCATAAAAGCTGAAAAGTCCTCTGTGCTTGCAGAAGACAACAGTTAATGTACAAATCACAGGGCTGGACTTCTCACACCAACAATATCCTTATCAGATCTGTTATAAACCTTTTTGGCCCAGGGAGCTGCTGTGAATTTCTGACCTGTACTACCCCTGCCAGCCTTACAAAATAAGAAAGTGTCTGGGACAGAAAAGCTCACCTTTCCTACTTTTTCCATGATAAGATGCAGAGAGCAGGGCAAATGAGATGGGGGAAGGAAATAATGTTTGCTGGCACCTTCTTGTGTAGGTTTGAATCTGCTTTGGTAAGAAATCAGTTGTGAAACAATTGGTGTTGGCTGCATAAATATTGCATGAGCTGCTCTGGTCAGAGGCTTCCACAAAGTGCTCCCCAATGCTCCTCTGGCTTTGTTCTTCCTCTTCAGAGCTGGGTCACCCTGGTACTGCCCTGAAGGAAGGTGCTCACAGTTCAGGAAAACAGAGACTCTGTTGGAGGAATAATGCAGATCTTCATCTTACCTTTGCACTCTGCAGAGTCTGTGCTGTGTCTGGAGACTGCAGTAGCTGCTCTTTCTCAGAGAGAGCTGTAACCACCAGTGCCTGTGCTGCCCTGAAGAGGTGGGTGTTATGAAGCAGAGAGTTTTGCATTTGCACCTTATTTTGGGGTGTTATTTCATTTCAGTGTATCTTCCTTTTCCTTGTGGGAACTTACAAGGAATGCTCTGCACTGACTTACAAGCCTTGTCCTTGCTTGGCTTTCTCCTGCTGGAAATGTCCTTAGCCATAAAAGATAAAAGCTTCTCTGGAATATATTAAACTATTCAAACTTTATTACATGTTTGCTTCCCTCCAGCAGGAGATTTTTAGCACTGAATATACAAAGGATCACCGAATGTAGATCTGTAAGCTCTTGCTGGTGGTGAGGATAAGTCGAATTGTCTTTTCTTGGTAAAAAGAGAGAAAAACAGGACACCTAAAGGCCCAGCCCAGAGTGAGTGTGCTGTGCTGGTAGACTCCTGAGTACTTACTGATTTCTCTGAAAATAAGAATTATTTCTGTGTATATAACAAAAGCTGATCAATGTGAAAGAAGATCCTGCACTTTCAGGGATAGTGTCTGCACTGAGAGGTCTGTGTGCTTTGCTGGCTATTCCTTGGGTTGTTACCAGCCTTGAGACAAGCACACCCTGGTGAAAACCCCACGTCTTTCAGATCCAGAGCTCAGTGAAGCACGTAGTCACAACTTCCCTGCCAGCACAGGAGGGGTCCCATGTGCTTCCCACTCAAGCTGGATGTCCACAAGGACGAGGACACACAACACAAAAAACCACTGGGTATCTGTCTAATGAGTCCTTCTGGTCTTCTGCTGGCCTAAAGAGTAATGGTGCCAAAAGAGTGGTACAGTCAGGAGAGTTGTCCTGGGTAGAAGAACACTTTGTTCAATACAAATGCTCCTGCATGAGAAAGCAGAGGGAAGAAATGAGCCCAATGTTTGTAAAGAGGTTGGAAGGAACTCCCTGTTAAAGAACAGTGCAGTAGAGGCAGGGAGAGCAATTCCTTTCTGCCCAGGTACAGAAGGATAAGTGCATGCTACCTTGAGCAGCTCAAAAGCAAATAAACACCCCATCCCACATAAAAAACCCCCAAACCAGTCCCCAAACAAAAAACCCAACAACTATTCAGCTTTAAGCCTTACTCACACTGCTCAGCAAAGGCAGAAGCAATCTGGCAGACCCCAGGTTGGTTTCATCCCTTGCCATGCAATCTTAGCCTGCTCTCCTGGAAGTATCCTGGGTAACTGTTCTTATTAAATAAAATGTACTTTTTGCTGAGTTTCTTCTTTATGCCCTAGTTTCCACTTGAGAGTACCAACCATTCAGAAGGGAAAGCCTCTGTATTTTTGCCCCATTTAAGGTGACATTGTTATATTGAGATATTTTGTGCTCTTTGACATTTTTAATGAGTAATACTTTGAAAAGGCTACTGGCTGTGGCTATTGTGTGAAGCAGTACCTGAGACTGACATTAGCAAAAAAGCTCTCAGTCCAACTCAGGAGTGATGTTGCTGATGTGTCTTTCACATAAGGTGTTTTGTCCCTTATTCTTACATTCAGATTGATGGATTTGCTGGGATTATTCCCTCTGGGCTAATAGGGACAATTTCTTTGTACATAGAAAATTTAAAAGGAGTAGTACATTTGATCTATTTGTTCAGGAACTAGGTGTGATTTTTGTGAATACGTTTGAAGTGTCAGATGTTGAAAGCTAATTGCGTATTTAACGCAGAGCTGCACTGAGGTTTAACTTTCAGACTTGAGGGCCAGGTGAATCACTAGGTTCACATGACTGGTTAAATGCTAACAAAGCAATTCTGCCCTATTTTTTCAACTTCCACCTGATTTTGTTCACGGCTGCATTTTTACCTTCTCCCTGCGGCCAGACCTTCCTCCCTGTGAACAGCCTTGCTAACAGCTCAAACTGAACTTCGAGATGAACAAAGTTGTCTTGAGAAGTTGTGTCTGCCCTATCCTTGGAAGTGTTCAAGGTCAGGTTGGATGGGGCTTTGAGCAACCTGGTCAAGTGGAAGGTGTCCCTGCCCATGGTGAGAAGGGTTGGAATAGGTGATCCTTGAAGATCCTTTACAACCCAAACCATTCTCTGAGCCCATGGAACTTAAGATTTTAAAGAAAAGTCGTTATCTCCCCAAAACTTGGTCTCCTTGTTAACATGACAGTGTCCTGCCCAGCCTATTGTCTGTACAAACATCTTGGTAAGAATTTTGTTTTGGTAGAAATTTAGTTTTGGTAGACTTATGAGTTGGGGTGGCAAGTAAATCATCAGCCTTGAGAGAGACTGCATGGCTTCTGTCCCACAGGTGTGTGGAGGCAATGGACTCAAGGTTGATTTACTACTGGTGAGACCTGGCTGGGGATTTTTTACTCACCTGGGTGTCTTCCCATCTTTCATGACAGTCTATCTGTTCACTGCTCTGTTTTCTCTCTAATTTTTCCCTGGGTAATTTTTCACTGCTGTTTTTCTCACTTAACCTGAATGTTAAAGGAAAGACTTTGAAGGAATGATACAGTATACTTGACTGTGTCTTGGGACAGAAGAATAGGCTAAATATAGTTTTAAAAACATTTTCTCACCCCATCTTTCATCATTCCATGAGTTTAAGACAAAACTGCAAGTTCAGTGAGACTCTTCATGGGTCAATGAAAAATGGGTTGAATTCCCCATCTTCCCTTGCAAGAATAAGCATTAAGCTGTGAAATGTCACATCCTTATTAGAATGCCGAGACCACTACTGTCTGTTTCGATATTTTCATGAAAGACAGGCAAGGAGTAATTATTCTTCAGAACAAATACTTGTTACAAAAACACCCCCAACCCTTAAACCCAAGAAGCCCTGCAGCAAATCACTCAGTTACCAGTGGTTTTATGTTAAATAATTCTCAATTATATTCCAATATCACCAAATGTGACATACTCTTTGATATGTGAGGAAAGTGAGGGAAGCATTGCAAGAAAAGCTGGACCAAAATATTATCCAGTTTATGTTGCAAGTCTGTGGCTGGGTACAGATTTGTGGCTACGTGCCTACACGTGTCATGTCATTAAAAGATTACATTGTTCAGTATATCAGGTATTGCTGTATAAATCTGCAATTAATCCCACTCTATTTCATGCAGTTATTTGTTTGTCCTTTTTTACAGGCACATTATGCCTATATCCCATATTTTTAGCTTTTCTAAAGCCCATTTTATGTATGTAATACCAGAACAGATTAGGAACTGCAGAGCTGTGCAAAAGGGCCAAGTGCAGAACTAACACCATGGCAGTTTTCTGTCACTGCCGTGTTTCTGTCCTGACACTTTTATTTCAGGGTTGTACCAGATCAACCTGTCTTGAGGAATCTGCTTTCTTTTTATTCCTGTCCATAATTGCTATAACTTGTGGGTTGGCCCTGGCTGGGTGCCAGGTGCCCACTCAGTAGCTCTATCACTCCCTTTCCCACTGGGACAGGAGGGAGAATAAGATGGAAGGAAAAAAAAAACCAGCAGGGTGAGATAAGGCAGTTTTATTACAGCAGGAGAAAGAAAGAAGCAGAGATCTGCATGCGCAAGAGCTAGAGAGGAAAAATAAATCAGTCTCTACTTCCCATCAGCAGCAATGTTCGGACATTTCCTGGGAAGCAGGGCTTCAGCACACATAATGGTTCTTCCTCCCCTCCTTAGATTATATATCTGAGCTGATGTCATATGGTATGGAATATCCCCTTGGCTGATTTGGGTCAGCTGGCCTGCTTGTGTCCCCTCCCAGGATCTCGCCCACTCCCATCCCCTTTGGTGGGGGAAGGAATGTCAGGGACAGCACTGCTCGGCAGCAGCCAAAACACTGCTCTGTTATCAACACCCGTCCAGATACCAACACAAAGCACAGCACTGTAAGGGCTGTGAGCTTTACCTCAGTCAGACCAATACACTTGGGATGGATGTGATGAGAACTTCCAGATGATCATCCTACAATAGATTTTTTAGTGCTCTTTCTAGATCTTTTTCTTTGATTTGCTTTCTGAATTAAAGCCACTTTAAATACCTGCACTTCAACTAGCTGTGGTTTAGCAGTAAGAATCGCTCCAACTTTGCAAATCTTTCTACTTCTCCTTTGAAGCACTTACATTCAGTTCTAGGCTCCTACAGTATCAATCTTCCACACAAGGCAGTGCCTCTCTCCCTGAAAGGAATGCCTGCTTTTCACTCCAAGAATCCATTTAGGGAGATCAAAAAAGGATTTGGCAGTTTTTGGCAAGAGGTCTCGAGAGCATCCAGCTAAGAACCCCTGTGCTATTGCAAAAGTGGGAAGGCAGGTTCATCTGGCAGGGTTGTGGGGAGCTGAGCAGAAGAGGGGAGCAGAGGAATCTCTTCCTCCAGGCTGGCTGCTGCTCCGGCTGCTCAGACACGGAGGTGTCTGAGCTGCAGATAATCAAGCACATTGACATTCACAGCACTGGTTAAGACGAAGAAAAGGATGTTTCAAGAATCAGTCCTGTCTGCCACCTACATTTGCTCTCTCCAAATTCCAGGAAACAGATTATTTCAAACTTTGCTGATAGATAGTAAGAGCCAAGTCTGTGTTATGACACATGGAACAAGGGGAGCAGATGCCATCCTCCCAGTTATAGCAAGGAGAAGAATAAAAGAAGCATCTCCACAAATTAAAAAATGTGGAATAAAGACTATACCAAACACAAGCTCCTCTGATCCTGGACCAGCCCACAGCACAAGAGCTGTGGGTAGAGAGGTTTGTCCTCGTGCTGAGGTCAAACAGCCCACAGCCAGAGGGACAAGAGCAGGAACAGGAAGGGAGCTGCAGAGTTGTGTGCAGTGACATTGCACAGGGATGAAGAGCTGCCAAGTGCAACAGCACCAGAGCACTCCCATTGCGAGTTGCATCCCCTCTATGCAAGGAGTAACAACTGAGTTCTGGGTTGAGGAAATTTTCCCTTTTATTGTGTGAGAAAAACAGGACCCAAACATTTTTCTAGTCAGGCAGTGACTTTCCTCAGTCCATCTTCTTCCGGGGGCATCCTGGCCATGGAAAACTGAATCCATGCTGAGCCCATAGTAACAAACTGTGAGGGTTGCTACTCGTTCTCTTGCCTTATGCTGGCTCCTCAGCTCGCTGTGTATCTTGACTGTCATTCATGAGCTTTGCTTCTGTTTTCTCGGCAATCATCATGCTAATTATTCATCTCTTTCGTGCATATTGGACACATTCCTAAACTCCCAAAATAAGACACCTCAGTGATGTGAATAGCAGGCACGTAGGTAGGTCCTGTTCTGCATCATGCTCCTGAATATTTACAAGGTAATTTGAAAATGAAAAACAAGTACAGCTCACTAATGAGTTATAGCTCAATGTTTCCGCATGGAAGTATACTTATGGATACATATTCTGCCTGTTGATCACTAAGGAAACATGTCATGTGCAGGAAGGATCAGCACAGAAAGATTGGAATGTAAATAAGAAAGGCAACTTTTAATAAACTTTATTTATTTATAGACAAATAGAAGCAAAACTTCTCATTAGAAAAAAAACCAAAACAAAGCCACACCAAACATTCTTTTCCCTACTGATGAGATTTCTGTTTAGTTTCAAGCTTTTCTGATAGAAAAATAAAATTAGAGGAAAGTTTTTGTAGCCGTTGCTCTCTCCAGGGGAGAGTGGTTCAGAGCAGTTTTACCAGAATGATCTACTAATGAGACTTTTGCCTCAAATTCCCTTTCTCTTCTCCCAAAGAGACTTTATTCACTCATCCTGAGCCCTATGAAATAGGACAAAACTCAATCACAAATAAAAGATAAAAATCACAGCATTAATAATCCAGGAACTGCCTCAGTTGTGGCAAAACTCCTGCTGGCAGATGCGGAGTGACTTCAGTGACCTCTTGAGCCATGTCTGCATTGAAGGTGTGTGGGAGCTGCTCCTTCATTATGGAGCAGATCAGAGAGACGATATGAACAACTCCCCAGCAGCAGTTGTCTGCTTAAAGAGTAGGAGATGAAGTAAGAGCTGTCTGGCCCGTGTCTTCCCTTTTAGACTTCTTAATGGTGCTGAACTCAGTGTTCTGGAAAACCTCTAGGCACCCTTCACTCTGCATTACATTTCTTGTCACTGAGTTACAGCTCCTTGATCTGAAGCCCCATCAGGATTTCATGAGACAACCCTGGGACTCTGCCAGCTGCCCACTGAGGCCATCCTGCCATGGAGCAGCTGAGGTAACACACCTTGGGGCAGAAACTTGTCCTCTCCGACCTTGGCATGGCCATGGAGCAACAGCAGGGGCTGGCTGGTTTGGGAAGATATTCCTGGCCATCTACCCAACTTGGTGCCAAGGATTACTTTCAAGGGTGTGTGTGGGCTGGTTTTGGTAAAGAAGCAGAGAGGCAGGGTCTAAACTAAAGGTGAGTTAAAGGCCACCTGGTCCTCTCCCCACAGCAGCCCTGCACTGCCTGGGCTGAGCACCACCTTGTTGGAAGCTGCATCTGCCAGTCCACGGGCTCTGCTGCAGCCAGGACAGCACCGTCCCTTGTGGGCAGAGGTGTGGTTTGGACACTGCACAGGTACCCCTGCAAAATAAATCATCCACTGCTTGTGAGAGGGTTTCAGGTATTAAATCAGTCTTGTGAAGCATCATCCAAAGCAGGCTCCTGCCGAGGAGTGGAATCCTTTGTGTCTGGAAACTGAGCCATCCATGCTGTCCAGGACCAAGATGCTTCAAACACCAGGAGTTTGGCCTTGCCAGTGACTCAGCCTCTCCCTTACTTCAAGGTGCTCCTTGTATTTTTTCATGGCTCCCTTCTTTCCCTCTAATAGAGAAGTGGACCACCTCCTTAAGTGATAAATAAATAAATTTATTGTGCACTCTACCTGTGTAGCAGCAACAGCACTGTGGGAGATGTTATTTACATGAACTTCATTAATATTTATAATCACATTTATAGCTTTGTTCAGCAGGAGGCTTGATCAAGTCAGTAGTATGTCTGGAGATCAGTCTTTGGTATACTACTTTAAATGAGAATAATTTGCATTTAATAAAGTGCCTGAGGTAGCAAGTTGCAATCCAGATTTGATTTTTCTTGATATTTGAGGAAATGTTTGGATTAGTGGTTTGATTTTACATGCATTTTCACTTGCAGTGATGGAATGAAAACAGACTTCTGAATCCAAAGAATCAGGCTGACAGGAGCAACACGAGAATATGCCAAAAAATAAAAGGGACATTTTTCCTTGTAGTCTCTATAACATGAGTAATGCAGAATTAGAGTTGGACCTTGATTGCTTTGGGTGTCTGCCTTTCTCTTTGTTGTTATCCCTGGAGATAATTAGGATGGGTAGCTGGAGAAGCCTGCAATCTTTCTTTGGTGCATTTTAAATAAGGTTTACCTGTTAAATTCACTTTTCCCTCCCCACAAATATTTGTGCTCAGCTGCTCTGGTCTATAACTGTTCTAATTTCACCTGCCTCTGTGACTTCATGGAGACACCGTTCAGAAACAGGCAGTTTTCAGGGCCAGCCCTTCAAAGGCATCCTTCTGTCCCCACAAAAAGCACCAGATTCACTTGGCTGTAGTTATTTATAGGCCCAAGCCTCTCCACAAAAAGTTTAAAGGCCAAGGAGTTAATAGATGCAGAGTGACTTCAGCTGAAGATGGTGAACCGAAATAGATCCAGGAAAAAAGCACACCAGAAACCTCTCTCACTCATCCTGACCTCTGGGTAATTTGAGGCAAGGGATTTATAATCCTTTTGTTCTCTTCTATTGGCAAAGACATAGAAATATGCTATATCTACTTATATGCCCCTTATATTTCATAGCTTTTTTGATTTATTTTGGCCTCAAAATACTTTTCCCCCCAAAGAATTAGTGTTCTACCAGCAAGAGTTTTTTTACCTGGGCGGGTCATATGGCCAGGCCATGTCTGCAGTGGGATCACGCCGATGGTGGTTATTTCTTGGGAGCATCAAAGTGTGACCTTTGTAAGTGGTGTTACTGAAGAATTAACAACCTGTGAGTTTCCAGCAACACCAAATCGCTGCCCACCCTGAACCCTTGGTGCTGCCTGTGCTTCCTGGGCCTCATTTGAATGTTGCACAGCACATGTCGCAGGGCAGCCTGCTGGGACAGAAGATGCCCAGGTTCCAGCACTTGCTTTGGCTACATCATTTCATTCTTTGAGTTTTGAGCCACCTGCTTTGCCATAAAGTAAGACATGACAAGGGCTTGCATCTTTCATTATACTTAGCGCAAGCCACAAACTTTTGGATGTACAGTTACCTGTAGCCATTCTCAGATGGTTGCTGAGTTGCCATCGCACAGCATAAATATTACAATAACTTTACTAACAAAATTACAGCCAAATTCAGTGTGTATGCTTGTGGTTTTAATGCTCTTGACCAGAAAATCATGGGGATAAGGATTACCTTATATTGTTGCTTATATAACCTGGTCTATCAGAAGGTGTGTCAGCCTATGGCAGGGGCATAGGAATTAAATGATCTTTACTTTTCTTCTCACCCAAACCATTCTAGGATTCTGTGATATTGTGGAGACTAGAATTGTTTTAAGCAGCCAGTACAATAATTTTTTCTGGATCGGCATTTTATGTTCAGCTTATTTGTACGTTTTGCAGTCATTTCAAGAATTGTTCAGCAAAGAATAAATGAAGGACTTATTGAGGGCTGACTTTGCAGAGATGAAAGGAGGAGGAATAAAAGGAGGATCTGTGCCTGTGGGTGCTTGCAGACACTGAAACCTTGACCAAGGATGATTTAGAACCTGAGCAGGGTTTATGTAAATGCTACAATTCTTTTGCATTCACACCGCAGTGCTTCTTCACTTCCTCAGGAAGATATTCTTGTGTCCGAGGTCATTAATCTCCCCACATAGTGTGCTCTTATGCTCAAGATTTGTTAATAACTTTGGCAGTCTTGCTTGTTGTTCTTAAGCATATATTGAATTTTTACAGAGCAGCTATTTGTATAATTCCTGTAACATGCCAGAACAGCTTCCAGTTAGTGTCCAGAATTTTCTGACCGTCTGGAAGAATTTTTTAAAAATAAGGAAACATTTAAAAGATTTTACCAAAACATGATCTACAATTTCATTCTCTTTTGCATTGAAATTTATCCTCCTGCTATTACAAGCAGCTACTAATGTACTTATTCAGAATACATCTTCATTATTTGGACAGTTTGTTTTGAAGTTCGGGGTCTGACTGTTAGATATACTGGGGTAAAACCTTGAGAGTGATTTTAATTACACTCTGGATGATCATTTTAAGGACTCTCTGACCTTCCACAGAACTTTTCCCATTGCATTTGCTGCACTTTTTTGTGTTCACTCCTCTCCCTGCCTTTGGTGCTGAAAGGCCCCTGATTATGGAGAATCCCAAGGGAAAGCTTGTACCTAGTGTGAGTTTAGTACAGCAGGCAACTGAACCTGCACTGAGGAATCAAACTACTGTGGGACAGGAGGGACATCTGTGTGTCTCAGCAAGACTCTTCACTAATTAACCATACTCCCTGCTGATAGTCTCTGTAAGAGGCTTTCAAATCCTCCTTTTTATCACAGATTTTCTAAAGGGTCTCTTATTGCTTTGTCTCAGTTCATACTTCATAAAACAATGGGGTATTAATGGATGCTCAGCATTTCCAGCCACACTGCAGGCAGTCCCTGTGTAAGAACTTGGGGAAATATTCCAGGTTCTGAATTCCAGTGTGGAAACACACTTACTGTGAGGGATCTCAGTTTCTATGTGATTTTGTGGGAATCACCTGCATTGACTAGTAAAATATGATTAATGACATCACTGTCCTAAATGCAAAAGCTGGGCATTTTCTAACAGAGTAAACAGTCATCAGAAGAAAAGTTTTAGACTTTCTTGTCTAAATAATAAACAAAGATGAGCTGTCCACAGGAAAGGAAATGGGTGGGAATTATGATAACATAGAAATAAATGTGTGTTTATAGTTGAGATGGAAAAATTAAGTTTTGATATCTGTACGTACTTTCAGGGTTTCACAAGCATTAATTAGTAAAGCATGGTGGAAAATCATAGATGGACCTCATTAGGACAAAACATTCATGTATAAGTGTGAACTAAGACTTGCAGTATGAAAACTGTATTGACTAAGGTAGATTTTGACTGCAGTGGATTGCAGTGCTTTTGTTCACACTGTAAATAGAATGTTTGAACAGTGGTCACATGAAAGAGTTTCAAGGTCAGTTTTTTGGAAAAAAACCTCTACAAAGGGTCTTTCCATTAACACAGCAAGATGAGAGAGGATACGATCACCAGACAAAGTTGCTTCTGCACTAGTACTCCTTAATCTAGGAGAAAAGGGTAAGAGCCAGTGATTGGAACCTGAAACTGAACAAACCCAGTGTAGGAATGTGATGGATGTTTTTATCAGTGTGCACCATTAGCTCCTGGAACACGCTGAGGTTGTTAATACCATCTTCCTTTTAGCAGGGTTTTGTCCACATCATTTGAACTCTTTACCAAACCATTATATGACAATACATAAATACTTTGGTAGCTAAACATCTATCATGCCATCTACTGCAACCAAAGTGAAGGGAAAGTTTTGAAGGAGGCTAAGTAAGTTGTGCTGGGGGTTTAAAGTCTGGTACTCATCTGGGAGAAACAAATGGAGAGATACCAATTAGTATTGTCATCAGCAGTTTGGTAATATGTTCTTTTTCGTTCCTTTAATTATTAACCCATAAATCTACAAATCAATCAGGAACAACATCACTGCAATTTGGAAGTAGCTCCAATGGAGTCAGCAGTGCTAAATTGGTTTGCATAAATGCTGAGGAAATGTGGCCCCTGGGGCAGGGGTGAGAAGGGCTCAGGGTTTGCTCTGCCAGAATGGGTGTTTTGTGTCTGCCTTGCATGGAGAGGTCACACAGAAATGCATCGTGATACAGCACCTTAAGCTAAGGAATGCTGAAAGGTGTCTGAAAATGAAAGCAGCAAAGCTGTAGAGAGATTTGGGTGAATGTTTCATTTGGTTCTTATCACATTCAAGTAGTTAACACAAATGAGTATTTTTATCATCAGGATTCAACGGTGACAAAAGAGAAGCAAACTGCAGTCAAAATAGGATCATTTCACTGGTGACACACACATACGAAACCTTGAAATGCTGCTTGACTTTTATAGGAAGCTGTAAATCAGGCCTGGATTACTTGAAAAGTTCAAGAGCTCTAGAAAATGTTTTAGCTAAATGCAGCTGAGTTTTATGATTTGTGCTTTTATGCACTGAGCTCTGAAAATGAGCAGTGCCATGAAGTTATTTAAGAATCTCCCTGAAGCAGAAGATTGTACCTGCCAAAAAGTAGGAACCGATGATGTTTTGTTTGTCATCTTTGTGGATGTAGCTGAACTGTTCACCAGGGCGAATGCATGCAAAAAGACACAGCATTGTAAGGGCTGTACAGGTATTCCTTACAGAATTTTTTTAAAAATCACAGAAAGGATATTCGTCACAAATTTGTCACAGGTTTTAATCACAACTGTAGCATTTTTAAGGGCATTGTGTACTTGGTATTATACAGGAAAGCCAAAGAAGTAGCAATACCCTTGAAATACTGATATTGTTACCTATTTGCAATTCTAGAAGACAATATTAACCATTCTGACATCAAAAGGGGAGTCTAGGAGCTTAGCCTGTAACACAAATGTACTGCAGTGGTTCCTGGCTGCTTTTTCTACTCTCTGTGGCGTAGGACAAAGGGAAGTGTTGTACATTTATTTACTTTGATCTATTAATGAAAAGGTCTGCCGTAAGAAAACGCAGGTTACATTTTACAGAGAAACAAACATTGCTACTGAACCACAAATAAAATGCCTACAGTGATGCCCTGATTGACCTTTAATATTTTTTGAGCAAACTACCCTGGTTTGGAGCAGAGGGTAGTTTCCTTTGCTGCTGTCCTATTTATAGACTTTAAAGGCTTGCAAAGCAACTGGCAAGCGGAGATGAGAATCTGAAATGTGCCCGTTACAACCTGGCAATGTTCTTTCTTAGGTTTTAGGAAATTTGAACAGGAATCAATTTTAAGTGCTGAAACATTTTGTGAATTGATACACAGCCGTGGTGTGCTGCCTGGTAAAGAATGCAGAGGAAGGGAGAAGAGGTTTCCATGCCAGCAAATGTGTCTTTGACTGTACCAGAGAATGAAGTGTACAGACCCTGACTATAATTTATATTTACCACGAGACCTAGAGATGTCAGAGACATCATGTTAGTCAGGACAATTCAAATTGAAGGATTTGTACTAGGCTTCTTTAGCCAGAATGTCTCTTTAGCCAGAATGTCTCAAGTGGGAAAAGACATGTTGAACACTTCAATAATGAGCAAAATTTGGTTTTATTTCCCTGGCAGCTGTGCATATCATTTGCAGGAAAATCACCAGCAATGTCTTTGTTAGCTTTATGCATTATTTTCAAACAGCAATTCCTTAAAATTCCTTCATCTTTTCTAGATCATCATTTATGCCAACAAGATTCCCCCTTGGCTCAAGCACATCCNGGTGGGGGTTGGTCTCTTCTCCTAAGACATATGACAAGAGGAAATCGCCTCAGGCTATGCCAGGAGAAGTTTAGATTAGATATTACAAAAGATTTCTTCCCTGGAAGGGTCATTAAGCATTGGCACAGGCTGCCCAGGGCAGTGTTGGAATCACCATCCCTGGAGGGGATCTACATAACAGATGTGTAGATGTGGCACATGGGGACAGGGTTTAGTGATGGCTTTGGCAGTGCTGGGGGAACAGCTGGACTTGATGATCTTAGAGGGCTTTTCCAACCTAAACAGTTCCGTGATTCTCTGATCTCCTCAGCTGTACACAAGCATTTGGTCAAGGGCTCTATAATGACCTGCTGGGCTGATGCATCAAGGCACAGAACCCAGGGCAGAGAGGAGCTGCAGTGATGGGTTGGAAGCCAACAGAAAGCTGTGCAGCCTCTAGCACAGGGGCTTATAAAGTCAAGCTTTGGTTTAACAGGTTATAGCTGCAATTACTTTTGTGGTAGGGAATGACAGGGCCTATAAAGGGAGCTAATCAAATAAACAGCACGTGCATTTCACAGCAGTAACTGATTTCATTTACAGATGTGATTCATGAAACTGAACTGAAAGGTTGAAATGATGGTGACAGTCATTATTGACTTTGGCATTAACTTGCTGGGATGCAAAAAATCACTCTGTAGGAAGTAAATTAAAACCCATGAATAAAATTAATTTAATTTGTACTACCTGACCAGTAGGCTTTGTATTCCATCAAGATGTGATACACTGCAGTGTGTACTTAGAGGTCATTGTTCTCATGGTCATTTGAAGGAGGAGGAGGAGCAAGTCGAGATTGGAGAGTGGAGATGTAGGAATTAATTTGAACCATGGTGCTTTGGCTTTAAGCAGTTATAGCCACAGGTCAATTCCAGCTTCCACAAACTTCTGCTGAGGCAAGAAGTTCCCAGGTATGGAAATAAGGAGTTTGAATAACAGCAGGTGTGATTCTGTTATGAAAGTATTCATGGCTGAGCAGAGCCAAGTGCTGAGATCCTGTGCCCGGGGGCTGCAGGCCCCTCCCATCACTGAGGTCTCCCTGAGCTTCTCCCAGGAGTGGTTCAGGAGAGCTGACCTTTGGACAGAGTGTTTCTGAGGTCAATTCCCCTTTCTTTCTGTGTTTCTATGAGGAGCTTGCCTTTTTAAAGGAAAGCCAGTTGCTTCATTCTGGAAAACAGACATCCATATCCTGGGGTGGGGATGAAATGTGATGTCAAATTTGCTGTTTCTCTTGGTGCATGTTCTGCCTGTGTAGCTGCTCAGGCAGACAGTGAGGCTTCTCATGAAAATCCAATGCTATCAGCTTTGTGACAATTTCCTTTTTTCCTTCTCACTCCTTGCATGTCTCTCCATCTCCTTTCAATACCCTGGCAGTTCTCCAGACTGGAAATCTGATGAAAGAGCAGGGATGTGTCATGAGCATTGGCAAGGTTTCTCATCTTTGCTTCCTTGTTCTCTGCTTGCTTACCCTCACACAAGCAATGCAAAACCGTGTCTCTGACTGGGGTAGTGCTATCCTGTCAGAAAAAGCAGATGCTATTCAAAGCTTCAAACCATAGGAGTCTCTAATGAACAAAGAGCAGTAAGTGTGTCTTCAGACACCTCAGAGCCTGTCACAGGAGAAAAGCCCTGGATACCATTATCAGTTTCTGGTACTGAGGTAAATGGAATTATTGGACATGCCCTTGGTTCCTCATTATAGGTTATGTCCTTTCTTTTCCTCAGGAATTAAAATATCCCTTGGAATCTGAAATCAGCTATGAAAGTTGACTGCTTAGTGCTGTCAAACCCAGTAAAAGCCAAGACAGGTTTGTAAGCCCTTTTTGCCCTGGGATATATGTATGGTAGACCGAGTAAGTCAAGTGCACTTGCTCCTCAGGGCAAGTGTATCAAATTCTTTCAGGTTTTGGCCTCTTATCCTCTGTTTCTGACATCTTACCCTGGACAGTTTTCTCTGCCAGATATGAGTTTGAGAAATCACTCAGGTGTGCAGAGAAGAAGAAATGTGCTGCTTCCTGCTCCCATCCAGTAAGAGGCAGCCCTTGTAAGTCAGTTCCAGGTGGTGAAATGCAGGAACGCCCAGCTCGGCAGCACTCTTCCTAAAAGAGAGCACAAATGAGAACAGAACTTGTAGGCCACCCTATCCCTCTGCAAATCAGCTGGAGAGTGAGTTCCTCCAGACTAGTCCTTCATCTCTGCAGACTCAGATCTCCTACAGTGCCTATAGGATTTGAACCTGAGCTGTGTGGAATAACTTCCCATGACTGCCCTCATTGAAACACTTCATATAGGGGAACATTTTTAATTGCAGCTCACTGCTCTCTGTCCAAGTACATTCTGAAAATGGGACAGCTGGGCTTGTGGCTGTGCAGGTGTGCAGATCCAGGCAGTGGTGAGGGGCTGAGAGAAGACCTGGGGGATGATTATTCTGTTTTGAGAACCTATAATTTTCTTCCTGAAGCTCAGAAGTGGATATTCCCCTTCTTTAATGGTGATGGATGTCATAGCTGTGTCGAGGAGACAGCCCTGGGTAATCAGAGTATGGGGAAAGCCTGTGTTAAGGAGCTTTCCCTCAGGTGAACTATTGATTGCTGAGCAGGGAGGGCTCCAGCACTCTGCCAGGCTGACACAGGCAGACCAAGTCTTTTCTTCTTAGCATAATTTCAATAAAGATTCAAAATCATTTCATCCCCTCTTTAGGTATCAGAGACACTATCCATCAGAAAAAAAAAGCTGCCCATGCCTGAGGAGTGAGCTCCCTCACATAAACTCCAACAGGGATGGCTGATTGTCTCAGTATTTGGGTGTTTTCAAGTCTCTAATTTGAGCTTTCTGATTCCCAAGATGAGTTGTTCCTGCTGCACCCATTCCACAGCAGAGGCATTAACAAATCTCTTCTCTTCTTGGCTGTCCATTTGCACAAAGCTTGCAGAGACGTGGTCTCTCTGGGATAGCAACATCTTTGTCACACATCATTCATTTGAGGGAGAAGAAAGCAAAGCATAAAGGCTAAAATGCATAAAAAGTGAACTATGGGTAGTATTTCACTTAGTGATAAGACAGCAGTTTGGATCTTTTTTTGTGGGCTCTTCTAAAAAAAATGTTTATGGTTAATTAATGACAGCAACAACAAAAATTGGTCCAAGTATCACAATGACAGAAATTACAGATGAGCTTTCTAAGAATATAGAGCTTCAATTTTATTAATAGAAGACAAGATTGTCTTTTTGATAAACGACAGAGAAATTAGGATAGACTTAAAGACTAATTGTACTCTCTAGGTGTGATTCTTTTTAGAAGAGAACAAAAAAACTCCAAATGACTCCACTTTTCATGTTTCTCTTGGTATCCATGTCCCTTAAATACCCTGTTCCTCCAAACCTGGGCAGCTTTAACCTTTCTAATTCACAATCTCAGCAAGCCTTGTCCTCAAAAGTTGCCAAGTGAAATGTCACATGATGTATCTGAGAAGATTTTGGTATTCAAAGCTTGCATGAGCCATGGGAACACTGGAGAAGAAGCAAAATCTAATCAAGTAAATAACAGATGTAAAAATAGAAAGGTTTCTGTTTTAATATTTATACTTTAAAGTACTATAACCATATTTTTATTATTATATTATTAATAATTATTATATTCTGTTGTTATTATTGTTATAACCAGCATGATGATGTCTGTCCAGAAGTTTATGTGTAAATTTTTGAGACTCAAGAAAAGGCAGGCAGGTTGAATATTATACATTTAAAAGTTTAGTGTCATCTATGCAAGTTTCTATATGTTTTCCCTTTAATAGGGACCATCCCTTTGGAAGTATTGCTCATCTTTCCCAGATCTTCATTGTAGTGTGGTACAGCTAGTATCTGGTTATAAGGTTAATCTTTTGTGCTGGTTCTCTGTTAAAGCTAAAATTCACCTTAATGACACATCCCCACAGTGTGGCTTATGAACAACCCACTGCCCCTTTTTAGCCTGCCTGACACACAGCAGAGCCACCTGTACTAAAGCCATAGGAAAGGCAATAATTATAACTGAGCAAAAGCAAATATCCTTGACAATCCAGTAAATCTGAGAAGTCTCATGAGGATAACAGAAGGTAAAGAAATGAAAGGGTAGCTCAAAGCTGGGATGAAATTTGGAAGATTCTGAAGGTGTGTATAGGCAGGCTTGGAGCTGGGATAAAAATACCTTTGCTGTCTGCCTTTCTAGAAACCCAAGGGAAGGTGCAGCTATACTTTCCCTTACTGCCAACTCTAGAGCCTCTGCAAAGATGGCAATATTTCTGTGTGACACTCTTGGCTAAAATATTCCAGAAATAAAGTAGAACCATAGATTTACAGGCTGAAACACATATGTGAGACACTGAGACCTGTATAAGCACACAAAGGCAGTACCCTCGGCATTTCTGGATGCCAGTCCTGCATCTCAAGGCATTATTTCTCCTTCAGAAAAATAGGGATTTTCCTTATCACACATCTCCCCATCTCCCAAGCAGCTCTGTCCCAGAAAGCTCTGGAGAACACTGGCAGAAGATAAACCCTTACAGCTGATCCCTGTCTGAGGGACCTGCCCCAAAGGGAGATCCAGAGTTCACCTGTGCTGCAGAAATTGCTGTCCCCAAACTGCTGCAGTTTGACCTAAAAGCCTTCTGGCCCCTGGCTCCCTGCTCTTGGCACAGTGCTGCTGTAATGGTGCAGCCCCAGAGAGGCCCCAGATCAATTCTGGTTTCACACAGCAGAACTGGAGAGTCTGAATATAAATTATCTGTTCTGGACCTGAAACCACAAAGGTTTTATTTCCTGAATAACAGGCCCCATATGGAATATGGCAAGAGGGCATTTTCTTACTGTGGAATCTAGAAAAGGGAGGAGAAAATACTAAAGTCAGACCCCTCCTGAACACAGGGCAAGGGGTGAAAAAAGCCAAGCAGAACATGTTGTCTTGCCTTTGTGATCTTAGTACTAACAACTGTGGGACCACCAGTTTTATATTGACTGGCAAGAGGAAGAAATTAGCTAAAGCATCTCAGACCATTTTGTCACTGCCCCTTCCAGGCCTGAGACAGGAGTGACATTTATATCCAAAAATTGGAAGATTCCCTTGCTGGCAGTATTAGTGTGTGCCAAAAACTATGAGATAAAGAAAAATTGATTTGGGGTATTCTGCCAGGAGCCCACTTATCCAGGGTTCAAAACCAGTTTAAACTTTAGTCTCAGGCATAACTGTGGAAACCAAAGTCATTATCAATGCTTTATATATACTCACAGCATTTTGCTTAACTGCAGTATGGTCATGGGTATTCAAAGAGGGTTTTTGTTATTAAAAAATAGTTTTTTGTATGGCTTGAATGGAGGTTTTTGTATGAAATTGAGGTCAGACAACAGGGTAACAGAGTGGCCCAGGGGCACATGCCCAATTGTGCTGCCCAGTCACCCCTCCCATCACACCTGGATCCTCTATAAAAGGAAAGAGAGAGCATTTTAGTTGATACATTATTTGCAATAAGGAATTAATTTTCCAAACATGTATCCAGCACTTGAAAGAGTAATTTTGATTGCAGCCAGGGAAGAGGCTCCAGACGGATATGCACTGCCCACTGCAATTAGGATCACAGTGTGACTGCTGGCCATTAAATGCAAAATTTTAATTTGTAAAGATGTAAAGGGTGTCAGTCAGACACTTCCTGGGTAACTGGCCTGCTGCTTTGTGCATAGAAGCATTGAAGGAAACCATTGTGTATGCTATGAAGCCTCAGTGAACCCCAAGGAATAATTTAATGTATTATTAAAAATCCTCAATTTCGGAAGGAGAATATTAACTATGTTTGGTGCTGAAGTTGAATATTTAATGAATAGAAGGAAGCAGAATAGTTTTTGATAATAATGGAATTTCTTATCTCTTAGTTTCACATACTTCAAGCTAATTTAAATAATTAGGTAGAGGTCACTGTCTCTGCCCTTTGTTCCAGGGGGCAGCAGCATCTGGTTTCAGCTGATTCTGTCTAAACTGACAACAAGTTGTTAACTGAAACATATTTAAATCATTTCTTTAGTTCAATGGAAATTCATCAATTGATTTGATTTCTGATGAAATAACTGAAATCAGTGTGTCACCTATTGGCTGGTGTGCAATTTCAGATCTGTATAATTAATATAACCCTATTTTTTTCCAATAAGATAACATAGTTGTTGTAACTGTAATGTGACCAGCACATCTGGGTTGTCTCCTCTTTGAGGAATCTATTCCTGCTCTCACTGGCACACGAAGAGGGGGCAAGAAGTTCTTGCCTAGAGGAGAATAGAAAAGGTGCGTGGCTTAGGAGCAATTACTTCTCACCTTTACCCTGAGAAAATGACTGCACTCCAGGCTAGAAAAGCTCACTGGGAGAATTGATATTTGCAAAGCAGCAGAGATGCCGTGACAGCATCCTGAAATCTGCCGTGCTCCAGAATCAGGGCTGGGACTGCCGCTGGCCCCTGGAGCAGGGGCTGCACAGAGGTGGATGTGGGGAGGACCACAGTGGTTCTTCTGCTGCCCAGGGCACCACCCTGTGCTGCTCAGAGAGCTCTTAGGGGAAAAAAGGGCAGGGACTGGCTGCTTTCCATCTCCAGGGAATGCTCTGCTCTGCTCCGGCAGGTCACTGGCTAATAGGATCACTGCCACCGTGACACTGTTAATAGCCTTGGCTCTCCCAGGACTTGTCAGGTTTTCTCCTGCCTATTATTTGATTCAGTGCAAGAGAGTCATTTCTGGTACCTGCCAGAGCACCTTGAAAACCTCCCCAGGTGCACGGTGAGTGCACAGTAAGGGGACGGTCGCCTCACTGTGAGTTACACAGCCAGAGGCAGAGAGCAGATGGGCCCAAAGAAAGGACAAGGAAGCACAAAGCTCCGACAGCAGCATGGCTGTGCTTTTTCATTTATCTCTGTTGCAGGAAAGGGTCAGATCTGAGGAATAATTTCTTGGGTGGAAGAAGCTCAGGAGATGGCAGAACTGGGTGTTTGAGTGATGAACGAAATGTCACTTAGCAGGGAAGCACAGCATTTTCCAGCACTTGTTCTGTCTAGTAAGGAATAGAAGTAAGCAGTGACAGATTCCCTGCCGGCCCATTCTTCAGGTGCTAAAAGATGACCAAATATACATCTCTGCCCGACCTCCTGCTGTCACTGTTCTGTTCTCTTCTGTGTTTGTCACGAAGGCCTTTCAGAACTGAGGAAATTATTGCCCTGCTCAAGACACCAAAGCACAGACAGAAGGATCTGTGGGCAGGCCCCAAAACACCTGCTATATTTGAGGACTTGTCAATCTCTGCCTTCCATCCCTCTGACCTAGGTGCGTTCCAGGGCACTGGCTGTGGGTTAGGCATGTCTAAATCAAGAGGTATTAGTGCCAGACGAACTGGAATTTCAATTTTTAAGATCACTATTCCTTTTGCAATACTTTTTCCTTGCATACTGAAAAACACATGGGGAGGAATCTCTGCTGCTGTTCTGTTTTGTCTGGCAGAACGCTGGTGCCATCTACTGCTCTGCCCACCACTACCGTGTCTGAATTCTGAGACGTTTGCCTGGAGGCACCTCTCCCCTGCTAAACCTCATGGGACGAAAACACACTATCCTGGCAAGGAATATGTCCTTAGTAGTTGAGAAAAATTTAGCAAAACTTAGCTCCTCTGAATTTCTCCATCAAGCAGTTTTTAAGTTTATTGGAAAAAAAAAATTCCCTAGTAAATTAAAAACCATTGTCTCACTGACTGATATGTAGGGGTATAGACATTACTGCCTGGCTGGGATCCTACAGTCACTACTGTACTCCCAAAACCACCACCTCATAGAACCCCAGAATTGCTTAGGTTGGAAAAGTCTTCTGAGGTCATCAAGTCCAACCATTACCCCACCACTTCCAAGGCCACCACTAAACCATGTCCCCAGACACCACCTTTTAAATCTCTTCAGGGACAGTGACTCAACCATTGACCAGAGCAGCCTTTTCCAATGCTTCACAGCCCTTTCAGTGAAGAAATTTTTCCCAGTATCCAACCTAAACCTCCCCTGACACAACCTGAGGCTGTTTCCCCTCTTCCTGTCACTTGTTATCTGTGAGAAGAGCCTGACCCCCACCTGGCTTCCACATCCTTTCAGGGAGTTTTACAGAGTGAGAAGGTCCTTCCTGAGTCTCGTTTTCTCCAGGCTAAACACCCTCAGCTCCCTCAGTCATTTCTCATCAGATTTGTGCTCCAGACCCTTCCCCAGTTCTGCTGCCCTTCTCTGGACATGCTCCAGCACCTCAGTATCAAGGTGTGTCTGCCTCAGCAGCTGTGCTTGCTCACAGGATCAGTGTCTGTGTGCAAACAGGACTTGTGAGAGTCTGTATTTGGTCCTGTCAAGCTGTGTCTTGGTCATGCTCATTGCCACAGGTCACAGAGAAATCTGTCAGGTACAGTCAAGCTAAAAGCAGCTGATTCCTAAGAAATGTCCTGGAGCTGTAATGCCACCCTGCCCTCCCTGTTAAAGCCACCTCTGAGAACTCTATTGCAGGGAATGATCCTTTATTGTCTGATTAAGGGAATTCTGTGCTGCTATAGAAAGATGCCAGTCTCTTACCATAATTGTTGGATGTTCCATTGGCTCTGTGATTTTTGAACAGTGTATTTTTATCCCATTGCTGTATATTTTTAGCCACACTTCCATTTGCAAGTGACACATAGTACGATAGCTGTCATTACAAGAACGCTCCTGTCTGGCTTTCAGCTAATCACACACTGTCCCCTCTAACATCAGTGTTTAATGTCTCTCTGTAATACCTGGGGCTAAAAATAACTCCCCCTCCTATTTGCAATGTGAAAGCTGCTTAGTGCAGAAGCACCAGCACGTTTAACTTCTACAGTCACCAGATGTAATGTTATATGTCAGGTCTGTCACCAGCATTTCATCCTGCAAGCTGCTCCCCAGTGATGCTCAGGAGATTGCATACATTGGCCACCATACAGGCTGCTGACTTTGATGGATGTTTTAGTCTTGTACCTCTTCACCAGAGTCCTTAACAAAACGTGAAAATATATATATGCTTTAAAAGGTACTTCACTACCTAGCTTCTATTTATAGGGTCTGTGTTTACATGAGAGAAAGCAGTGTTTATGGGTAGCCTTTGTGTTAAAAACAGTAGAAAAAAAATAAGTGCAGTATCTTGTGAAAGTGTTAGTGACAATGGAAGAAATGCTTTTTGTCATTAGGCCGAAGCTAAACTTTTTTTCCTTCTGTCTAGTCAGTGCCAGGAGTACTGGCATGCATTTGCAGCTGGATGGATTCCCAAGAAATGACACCAATAAGGATTTACACAATACTGGAAAATTCAGTATATGTGGTTATAAAAATTCCTTAATACTGAACTTTTCTTCCTTATGCTTTCATAAATTTTAAGTGCAGTTTAAGAGAAAGGCTGGGCCTCAGTGGAGCCGGAGGTACACCCTGGGACTGGGTGATCTCTTCTCCTTTGCTGAAGAGAGAATTGGATTCACTCTTCTAAAGCAAAGTCAGCTTCAAGAGCTCTCCATAATCTGTAATTTGGTCTGACTGCACCATTTGCTTTTATCGTGAGTGTGTGAACAGGTGATCACTTTTTGCTAAAGATGGGCTTTATTTGCTCTTGACAATGAACAACTGTTCTGTGAGAACAGTGATTTGTGCTTTTTCACAAAACTTCAGGAAACAAGAATCTGAACAGATTACCAGCACAGATCACTGCCTCTGCCAGCACATGAACCTTCAGCTATTTGCTTGTCAGGCTCCTTGGGAGCCGGAGCAGCTATCTCCAGGCACGGTGCTTCTACACAAGTGGCCTTGGAGAAGAAAAAAAGGCAATTAACTCTCTGGTCTGAAGCAGGGAACTCAAGGAGATGTGCATAGTGCTGGAAAAAAGGCAAGTCAGAATGTAAGCAAACACAGCAGGGCAGTGCAGAGCAGCAGGTGCTTCTTACACCTCCTCAGGTGTTCCCCAGCACACAGACAGTGACTCCTCAGAGGGCATTGCCACAGCCAACTGCATTTCTGTGGCTGTATCCAGCCTGCTTGAGCTGCAGCATCACAGCCTTTAAAATAAAAAAGCCTTCATTCTGGTTCTTTGCAGACTAAATACTCCGACTGTGTTTCATAATGTTTCCTTGTCTTCTAGACCATCTGAGCATCCATCACCATCTGCATTATTACAGAATAATAAGTAAGCCTTGGTGCTGCAGTAGTTCTGTGTTTGTTTTTCTTATTTCTCTTCACACAAAGCAAAAATCCTGAGTTTCCATTTCATCTTGATCTCTAAAACCTTAAGGAAAAGCAACCAAGCCCCTAAATTATTTTATCTCAAGCAATCTTACCTGTTCAGATATTTCCTTGCTTTTCCTTCCTTTCCTTGTTAGCCTCTGCCCTTCCTCAGATTGATTCCTTCACTGTTGTCTGTGGCCATGGGTAAAGCACTGTTCCTATTGTCCCAGGGGTTTTGTATTTGAAACTAGGTGTGTGAATTTGTGATTATTTCTCCCTAGATTTCAGTTTACTGAACTCAAACTCCCTCAAACTTTATCTTTCATTACTCTGAATTATCTGTTTATTTCTGGTTATAATTTGTGGTAGCAGCTGCTCTGTCACTGGCCACAAATTATTTTGCTGGTGTTTCAGTGGTGCTGAGTACACATGTAGGATCAATATGGCTGCTGGGCAGTTGCTGAAAACGCTGTCTATTGCTTTTGTGATTAATTAGGCTTTGCAAACTTTTAGAACTAAGGTCTGATTTACAAACTTTAGAATTTACAGTTGTTTTAACATAACCTAAAGGGGAGCCTCAAAGGAATTTTGCAGAGTTGCTCAGAAAGACCTAAGGAAATTCTCTCAAGACTTCCCACTGTAAAGAAGAATTGGGATAGCACAGGCTCAAGGAGCAAAGAGCCAGACCAGGTCATTTAAACTGTAGTTCTAGGGATGTTTATTAAAGTAGGGCTTCAGGGCTCCTGAGATACGTTTCTAGGTGGTGGTGGTGGAGTAGGAGCTTCTTTGAGGGGGGTTAGAGTGGGCATGAAGGTGCAGCCAGTTGTGGCTCACAGGGGTCTTGTGTCAGTGATAGCACACTGGGGGCAAAGCGGAGTTTTCTGACTTTCAGCTAAGTCTGGACAATTTCTGATTTATGATATTGCACCTGGACCCAAGTCCTGAGAGTTTTAGCACCTAAGCTGGCATCTGGTGATTTCAGTCCGTAATTTATTTTTCAGTTGGAAATTTTTCTTTGTCTTCATATAGGCTAAAAATAAGTATAAGCATGCTGGACCATGGTCTAGAGACCAAGTAGTCTGCCTGATACCTGTCAGCATCTAATATTGAAAATAACAATTAGAAAAACTGTTTTAGAATGTTTTTTTTTTTCCCATCGGTGCTTAGTGTTCACACATAATGTGTGTAAGCATACAAAGAGGAGTAAAGTAAAGGCAGAACACACATTTTACAGCCAGCAGTTTGTAAATACCTGGTTTACTGAAGGAATTCAGCAAGAACCCCGAAGAGGGCACTGTTGGCTGCCTTAAGGCTTCAAGTTGCAAAGAGCTCATTCTATTCATGTCTTTGCCCCAGCCTGCTCCTCCAAGAAGACCCTCGTTACATTTGTCCAACTCCCTGTGCAGAGTACTGGGAGCCTTTGCCCAGCAGCATTTACACGTTGCTGTAACTATTAATAAAAGTGTTCCCGGTTCAGTCAGTTCTAGTCAGGGATAAATATATCTGCCTCCTAAACTCTGAGCTGCTCTGTTCCCGAACTCTGCTGAGCGAGTAGGAATCCAGCTAATGCTCTGCCTGTTTGAAATTACTAAAGCAGGGGGTCCCCGGCCATGTAAGCACTTGGTCCGAGTTTCATAAGCTTTTTCATAGCAAGTTTTGTGCTCCAAAACTCATCCACTCAGGTGGGTGTTGATGGTCACATGGTTACTGAGGACTCACCCGGGACCTCCCTCCTCCTTTACCCTGGGTCCTGCCCACAGCTGCCCCAAACACAGGTGTGCAGTTTCCACACTTGACATTCTTAAATAAATTCTTCCCTGTGTCTAAAGGAATCAACAGTCAGATACCAAATACAAAACTGAACTCCTCACAGGAAGTTTGTAAGCAAAGATAAATCTTTCTCTCAGATTAATCATTGAAATACAGGATGAACACACAAGAAAACTCTAAGAATATGAATTGAATTCAAAGGCTTGGCTGGATATGTGTCCCAAGAGATGCCTGTGTGTGGGAAGAAAGGTTGGGAGAAGCCTTTGCAAAAGATCCAGATCAAAGAGCTCTCCCTTGCTGACAAATCTGGTTGCATAAAGGACAGCCCCTCTCTCCAAAGTTCAGGCTTCTAAAGCTGCCTTTAGATCTGTGAAATCAAAGGCAATTTATTGATCATATGCCTTTAGATCGCAGTGATTTCCAGGTCATCACCATAACTTTGAGCAGGTAGAAGCGAATGGGAGAACTTCCTTATGTTTGCAGGAGGGAATGTTGTGCATCCATCCTGGTAGGGCAGTCAGTGCCGCAGCCAGAGCCCCTCTGAAATGTTCCTTGAGTGAGCTGGCCAAGCCGCCGACCTCTCTTATGCAAATATCACCTTAAAAGGGTGATTTACTAGAGGCTGTACCTTTGTCTTCAGATAAAAACCCCAACACCTGTTGGAGATTATAAAAAGTGTTAGCCATGCCGGATTTCTCCAACAAACCTCACCTATTCCAAAAGCACTGACTTTCTGGTGCTGGTGCTTCCTTTGCCCTGCCTGCCCCTGGTGTGACTGACACAAACACCCCCAACACACCAGGTACCTCCTGTGTTCAGGCTCCTGCCATCCCCGGGCTCTCTGAGGATGTCACAGCAGTGCCCTCCCCATGCAGCACCTGGAGCTTCCCACACACATCCAAAGGCTCCTTCGCGAGGCCATCCACATATGTCAGAGCCCCTTCTACATGGCAGCATCTTCATATGCAGGTTAAATGTTCTTACTTCTTTTTCTGTTTATTTTTTTTCTGCCTACATAAGAGGAAGGAAGATAAATGGTAAAAACTATTCACTGCTCACAAGGGTCTCATCAGCCCCTCTCTTGCCCACTGAGAGTGCTGTATGAATCTGTGAGTGGTAAAGGACATTCATGTGGGACTCGATCCATGCTTTTTGCCTGTATATACACTTTCAGCTCCTGGTCCACAAGAAACTTCAGGTCTCCCATGTGCTGTAAATATTTGTCCTTCCACTATATCTTTGCTCCTGGGAGACAGAATGCTTTTGCTCACCTTCCTTTCAGAGGTGGGTTATTTCTGCTCCTGCATTTTAAAAGCATGCAAAAGAAATGTGGCATCTTTGCCTAGGACATGAATAATATGTTTTCAGCTTAATTTAGACAGGAAATCAGTGAAGTGTGTGAACAAATCACTCGTGAGAGAAAAGTTGAGGATACAAGGAGTTTTGAAAGCTAGAGAGCAGCAGTGTTCCAGCGAGAGAAAACCAGCTGGAAAAAGGAACATTACAGAGGGCAGTGTTAAAGGGAAACCTGGTGGGGTCGCAGAACCAAGTGAGCATCTGAGATTAACAACGGGGCTCAGAATTAATGAGCCAGCAGAGCTGTCTGTCCTCAGTGAGCAGCAGCAATGCCTCGTGCTTCATGCATTGCCTCTCGTGCACTCCTGCTCACCACCCCTCACCTCCCATAGATGCAGAATCATTTTGCAAATCTATATTAAATCCAGGGAGAGAGCACTTCATGGGCAATGTGTTAGGTCATTCCATCAGCGAAGCTACAAAAGCCGAATTTCACAGTCCTGAAGTCTGATGGTTCCCAGATGGGCCCTTGGGATCCAGTCAACCCAAGAAAAATCTAGAGAAATGCTGGTATCTGGCAAGATGAGTATTTGACATATTTGCATCCTCCTGTCCTGTGGCTCTTTGATCACTGTTACTGTTTGCAGAGGACAAAGAATGAAATGGCTTCAGGTCTGTCTGCTGTGACTTTCTTTCCTCCCAATCTGTTGTGATATTCTATAGGAGATCAGGTTGAGAAACTACAGATTAGACGGACTGAAAAACAGAATTACAGCTGTACTCATCAGCAGGTGAACAGAGGGGATGTTTTAGATTTGGACTTTTTAATATTACCAAAAAGTTCAATAAATTTTAAAATAAATACTTCTTTTTTAAAAAATTGGATGTGGCATCCAATAAACCTAAACAATTAAAAGTAGTCAGCTTTAAAAAGAGGAAAAAAAGTCAAAAAAACAAACCTAAAAATGCCATAGCAATAACAGTGGGCTTGCTTACGTGGGTACAGATGATATAGAGGTTGCTATGATGCCTTGGTTACTAGTAAAATGTGTATAGGCTGATTACAGTGTCATGTGTGAGCTTCGGTGAGAAGGTTTCTCCATGCTGATTTAATACAGTCTATCCCTTGCATTCCTCCCTCCCCAGTGTTTCTTTGTGTGTTACCATCCCTTTGCATTAGAATTTTTTAAAAAATATTTTCCAAGATATTTATATCATTTTGCTCTATCTTCTTCTTGCTCTTAAAAAACCTGAAAATTCTGGCTTGTAAAGAATGTAATTCAAAGTTGGAGCAACAGGGCTTCAACCCAGGCACCACAGGGTGGATCTAAATGAGATGCGGAGGCAAAAGGTATATCTGAAAGGGAGAGAGACAAACAGATTTATTCCAGGAGCTCTCTCAGCAGGAAGAGGTTGTGACAGTTCTCTGTATCTATAATCAAGGGCTGACTCATGTTGCTTTTTAAGTCTGCCATACATTTCCAGTGACTTGAGTAGGATAAATTTCAAGAGCTTATTGCGTAATTGTGCTATTTAAAAGAAAAAAAAAGAAATATAGAAGACAAATCTGTTGTAGACTGTAGTCAACAACACACCAGAAAATAACTCATAGTGATAAAAATGGTATCCCCTGTTCAATGTCTGAAAATTCATGGTTTAAGAGTCACCTGAGTGACTTTTCTGTAGATCTGCACTTTCCTCTGCCTCTGAAAAGCAGAAAGAAGGAACACATGCCAAACCCACCCTCTGCTCCACATCAGATCCTCCCCAGTCCTCTCCCTCCCCAGCTCAGGTCAGAGATGTTCTGTAACTCACACGCTGAAGTCATGGAAACTTTTAACCAAGTGAATGCAGTCAGTTCCAGACTGCTGCCAACAACAGAATAATTTACTGAGAATTATCAAAGTTATCACCAAAGCCTGCTTGATCAAAGGCTCTATTGAGAAGTGCCCTTTGGTGGGAATGAAAACACAGATCTGAACTAGGTTTCAAAGTAGTTATTTGCATATTATTTGTTCTGCTGTTACACAATAGCTCTTGTAGTCTCACCCTCTGGGACTGTGAGATGAGTGGATTCCTCTGTTCATGGGCTACGTCCAAACCCAGAAGACCCATGGTGGTAATCTGCTATGATCTGCTGCAGAACTCAGCACAGGAGCCTTCCCTGCTCCAGTTTTAGCTCTCACCTCCTACCTAAGACATATTAATTTAATTTCCATGTGTGGGTTCAACTTGTTTGGTGGTGCCGTGACTCTGGGTGCCTACTGGGGGAAGTTAAACAGGAGATGTCTGTGCAATCTCAGTAGAAGATGAAACAATAGACTTCAAGGAGCTAAGATGTTGTTTCCAATCTCAGAAAACCTCCCAAATTAATTGCCCTTCACATTTGCTCTTGTTAAAGGTTAGAATAATCCATTCCCTTCCATTGCTGTAACCTAGCACACTGTTATCACTCCTAAAACCTTATTAAATTTCAAAATATGATTAAGTGGATTCTTGAGGGAAGCTGTTGTGGGGGGAACTAGGGTGTTTTTTTGCTCCTGAAAGGTTAAAATATTCATTTGAGAATCAAGCACACAGCTTATAGGAATTCTTCTATTTTATGGTGGTATGTGATGCCCAGAGGCATTACGTATTAAGAAAACCTATTGATCTCTAGGTTTTAATAAACACTAAACTACTGCACTTGTGAAAAGAGTGTTTTTTAATCAGCAATGATTCCATCATGATGAGAAAGTATCACAGTGTTTCAGCCTGCTTTTTTTCCAAAATGCTGCCATCACACAAAGTGACTTGTTGAGTCAGCTGCAGGGAGCTGTGAAGGGGACAGAAGTTCTGTCTCATTAGGGATGGCAATCATAAAAAATGGGATTTTACTCTGGATCCAAAGAAAAGCAGAAAAGGTCAACATTTCCAAAGGAATACTCATGCATTTGTGTATTTTGCTCCAGCAAAAAAGGGAAGTGTTGTACTTCATGACTTTGTTTTGTACTTGTGGATTTTATTTTTAAAGGAAATCCAGGCTAAATGGTGCAGCTGTGGTGAGAGTGATGAGGCAGTGGGTGGGACAAGGTGCTGGAATCTGGCACTGAAGGCTGTGGGAACAATCAGGGAATGCTCACCTTGCTTCACCAGCTGATGTGAGAGCACAAAGCTACTCCAGTTCCTAATTACCTACAGGCTTTTTGCCCATTTTTTTTGTATTAAGGCAGTGTTTAGATCATGTGGGTACTCTGAGAACGTGATAGCTGTAGAATCCTGGGCTAAAGCCTTTGCTTGCTGTTGATGTTATTGTGTGGCTTTTTGAACCTCTTTAAAAATCAGAGTGAGGACTATTGAGCTGGGGGAAAGAGGAGAAGTTGTTCAACCAGCACCTCTAATACATTCACAAGCTGCAAGGCAGCTCCCAGAAAGAGATCATTTTGTGTCATGGGACACTAGATGAGAGGACAAGATCGGGAACCTTGCTTAGGCTATCCAATGCCTTCCTTAATAGCCAGCTGGCCTCCTTCCAAGGAAACTCAGACAGCTGTTTCATCTCAAGGCCAATTTAATGCTCAGAACAAACTTGGATTTGAAGTATTCTCAGAACAAGGGTAATGTGAGAGGACTGAGTGCATCGCCAGCACCATTTCCAGCCTCTGAGAACCACCTGCATGTTGCTCCACAGGCACATTGAAGGCACAGGGGACAGGCTATGTGGCTCCTCTAAGACTCCCTCAGTGGCAAGATGTTTGTGCAGAAAAACACTACACTGTGGTCCAAGGGGAACAAAAGGGAGAAGAGAAAACAGTTCATGTTATCTCTGGTGTTTGAGTGCTGCCCTGGTACTTCAGCTAAATCCCTGTTTTGGAAAACACTTGACTTCAAAGTGACATATAAGGCAAAATAGCAACAATTAAATATTAAGTATGTAACTTCCATTTCCAGTACCCTATATCTGTTCTCACTGATAAGCATGTCTGTTTGCTGCCTTTCCACCAAGCCACATATTTCATTTCTTAAAATCTTCAGAGTTAGGGGTTATTCTGTTATTTACCAAGTTATTTATTTTGATGTAGATTATGCATCTTCAGAGGGTGTATTTCATCACTTCTTCAGAACTCGTTTGACACTTTTCTTCTGGCATATCTGTCTCCTGAATAAGACATCTGTGACATAGGCTGCTATAAATCATGGATGGAAAAAACAGCATCAGGGACAATTTTTCTAAGGGTAGTAACAGTGAAACCTTCTATGTGCAGGTTTTGGATAAAGATGTATTTTCAAATGAAGGTAAAATTGTATTACTTCTAGAATGCAATGAGATCACTTGATGGGAATTCAGTCAACATTTATTCCATGACATTAGCCCCTGAACATTTTATAAGTGCATAATGTTTTAGGACATCCATATGGTCATGAGCCAAAACTATGCTGAATTAGGAATCAAAAAAGTTCCAGCTGGTATATCATTATTAATCTCTAATTCCCCATCTGCAAGGTGTAACAGATAAAGAAACCTGTGCCCAGAAATTGCATTTGACACGCGGAAGAAAAATGCATGTCAGGAGTGGTAATGGAGAACGAGAGGCTGAAGAGGGACAGGATCTTGCACATGAAGCATGTTAAAAATGTTTTAACAGAATAAATGTGCATGAAAAGTCCTAATGCACCAGGTACTGGAGGCAGAAGCTTCTACATTTCAGAGACTTTATGAAGTGATTTGGATGTCAAAAAGAAGTGACATTTAATACCCACTTTGCATAAGTGTTAATGACTGTACAAGATTCAAAAAATGGGAAGTATGGTCTATTTATTTCATCTGGCACAGTATCTTATAATGCAGTAATTTGCACAGTAAACTTTACTCCAAGACTGTCAAATTTATCATCTTGTCACCAAGATTGTTACTGTCCACCAATCTGAGACCCAAAAGGCATAATCAGAGCTGTATCCTAGGAGAAAAGATTCAAAAATTTTTAGTCAATACCTGTCAAGTAAATAGGGTTTGAGAACTGGAACTCTGTCATTTAATCCACTCTTCAAAGTATACATACAGCTAATAGAACAGAAAATTCACTGCAGAAAGCTTCACGGGGCTCCTCTTCCTTTTTGGAGCAGCTCTGGAAATTGCTGAAGGGTGCTGGTTGTGCAGCTACTCAGTATAACCCATGTGGAAGAGAACAAGCCTTAAGTTAAAGCTGGATTTGGGAAAAAAAAAAAGCCCAAATGAACATACAAATCAATGCTTGGACAGCTCTGGAAAGGAGAGCACACGTGTGCAGATATTCTTGCCCTCCTCCCATGTCTGCCATTTCACTCCCATGATCACACTAACAGGATGCTGCACCAAGCCCAGCCCAGCTGCAGGCAGGACCTGCCTCACAGGCTTCCTCTTTGGCAATGTGAGGATCTCACCTTGAAGCCAGCCTTGGAGCCCCTCTTAGTTACAAATGTGACAGTCACTGTAATGGCAAACTTCCCATGGAGTTCTTTCCTGGGCTGCCCTGCCATTTTTTTGATCTCTGCAATTAATCTTGGGTTTAGCTGCTGTAGCTCAAACAGCAATCATCCTTTACAAGATTACACTGAAAAATGATTTAACACTGTATTACACTGAGCAAAGGGTGATACTAAATACGGGCAAGTATGCAAACATTTCAGTAGGCAGGTAATCACTGTAGCCAGAAGAGTATATTTGCTAGAAGTTCTGCAAATATTTAGCATTTAAAGGTTGCTGCTGTTATTTTACAGCCTTCTAATGTCTTACCAAATTATACTTTCCTAGCTTGAAACTAATTTTTTCTTCAGCAGAAGTCATGGATGTAAAAATTTAGTCAGCTTGGATAACTTGGTCCTCTGCAGTTATGTGTGGTCTTTTCTGTAAGCGAGCACTTCAAAGCACTTCATGAATGATGCAGGATAATGGAGTCCAAGTTGAAAAGGACTTCAAAAGTTATAGAATACTCTGTCAACACAAATCCTCCACACTGCAGGATTTATATCATGATTTTTCTAAAGAATCTAATTCTAACCATTGAAACATCACCTTTTATAATACATAGTCTTATAATTTTGGGTGACAAGGAAAGAATAGTTTCCTCACTATTTTGGTTTCTGACTGCTTATAATGACCAGTTCCTACTTACATCTGCAGTAGCACCAGTGTGCCTTCTCATACAGAGAATCAGGCATGCAGCATTCTTCTGATTCAGCATGGTAGTAAGAAAACTGATTCACTTCAAATGTATAAGTAAGCCTTGGAGTTCCCAGCCCTACATCCCCAAATCCTTCTTCAAAACAAGGAGATAAATCCATTGAGACAGATCCCGTGTGGAAAGCTGTCCTGCAGCCACATCTTCCTTGAAATGTTAACAATTTCAAACCCATTTGTCTCAAATGGAGTTTGGATCTCACAGAAAGTCCTTGTGATACTTAAAATGAAAGTACATCCATTACTTGTCCCATTAGTTTTCTTTTTTTCTACTTTTTAATGTTGATTTTTGACAATGCAGATTCCTCAGCTGCCTTCAGTAAAACACCTTCTGAAGAGTTGTCAGCTGGAGGCATCACCAGGCTTTCTCAGGTTTAATTTCATGATCTTATAATGACCAAAGGCTCTTTCCACCCAGAAGTCTGGGATCTACAATCAAGATCCCAAAAGATGGTATTGCAGGTCTAGGAAAGATAAAGAGGCAGCTTTTGCTCAGCTGCACTGGAGCAAACCAGGAGTAGCTCTATTAGTGTAAATGTACCTGCATCAACTGGGAACTGATGTGAGAAAACAAACATGTAGGTTATCGGTCTGCCACTGCCCTTTAATTTGCAATGCCAGAATTATCAACAAGTTCTTCTAATCATTTGTTTTCCACTGAAGATTAATGCTAAGTAATAGGGTTCAGGAGAAGAGATTTTTATCCTGAGTGCTGCTGGAATATTTTTCTGTATGGAGCATTTTAGAGGAAGCAACACGGACGATTAGAGAGGGCATCAGAACTGGGAACTCTGTTAATGAGGTTGACATTAGTCTCTTGCATAATGGAAAGGTCACTTCAGTTCCCTGCCCCAGCTTCTTCACCCAGACTGTCATGAGGATGCTCCTTGGCTTCCTTCAGTCCAGCATCTGCCTCTCATTCTGAATCTCTCTCTCTCTCCCCTTGTCCTTGTTACGGTTTAAGACATACAAAGAATAGTTTCTAAAATAATTTGAGAATCAAGCTCCCCAGAACAGCAAGATATTTGAGGATTTTAAAAACCATTAAAATTAGATTAAATTGGGTTGCCTTTTGGTTTTCTGAGCTATTAGAAGTTACTGGTATGGGGTTCAGGGAATCTAAGCAGTTTAGAACATAGAAATTTGCATTTAAAAATAATGACAGCTAAGATTCTCAGAGGAGCTGAGAATCTTTAAAGGAAAGTACTTTGAAGCATAAGAAATGTTACAAGAACTGAGAATTTGAAAACTACACTGCTTTTCTGAGAGACCGTGCAAACTTGCTTCTTCTTTTCTAAAGATATTTGTGTCTTACTCTCAGAGACCAAACTGTGCTTTAAATTAACACCTGAGTATTCCTAAACAGCTGGTTGCAAAAGGAGATTCCTCTTCCATCTCCCCCACATCTCCCATACACCCTGGCTTCTTGGGAGGCTGCAGGTGACTCGTGTAGCTTGAGGCCACCCTGTTCAGCAGCACAGAGACATTAAACAAAGGCAGGCTGAGACAAGGGCAGAGTTAGATTGAATATTAGGAAGAAGTACTTCCCTATGAGGGAGATGAGGCCCCAAGACAGGTTACTCAGAGCATCTGTGGCTGCCCCATCCCTGGAAGGGTTCAAGGCCAGGTTGGATGGGGCTTGGAGCCACCTTTTCTGGTGAAAGTTGTCTCTGCCCAGGGCAGGGTCTTGGACCTAAACGATCTTCAAGGCCCCTTCCCTCACAAATCATTCTATGATTCGAAGAAATCAGCCTAAGGGCAAACTGGAGCCTTAGCAACCAGTGGCTGCTCACACTGATAATTTCCAATAAAGGTTTCTCATGCTCCCAAAGCTCTCTTCCCACTGAGAAGTCTGCTGGGCTTCTATTCTGTGTTGTTTTTGAGGTGTCCTTTATAGGACTCTGAAGTCTTTAGCTGTAGGTCAGCAGTGAGTCTTATTGACTCATCACTCTCCGTGACATCCCTTTCATGGGCACATGTGTGACCGTGGATGTGCAGCATCAACAGCAATCTATATTGAAGACAGGAAAATATTCCTTGAAAAGGGACCAACCTCTGATCATTTGGATATGGTCTCTCCTTTTCAATAACAGTAAGGATTTGGACAAAAAATCAGTGCTGAATAGATGGCTACAAAAGCTGTTGCATGCTGAGACAAAATAACTTCCCATACTGTTCTGTTTGAAATGTGAGTTGGATTTCTTCTGTAAGTAACAACAAATAAGCATTGTAACTATCCATATGTGTAGGGAAAGAGAGAAGAGATGTGATTACTGAGCAGGAGACTGGACTTTAGCAGCACCAGGCAAATTAAATGCTAAAATACATCTTTGCATCTTAAATCACTATGTAGGTAAATAGTAAATCCAGAAAGGCTTATGTAGTTTCACATCCATCAGTGGCAGATGGAATCAAAGGTTTTGATGAGGCACCAGAATTCCAGCTGTGCCAAGAGTGGTTAAGGATGGTGTTAAATTTGATTCTTTTTCCTGAAAACTGAAGAAATTTGAAGGCTGAAAGACCTGATTGTTCTTTAGGATATAAGGAAACCAAGAGTTTCAGAGCAGCAGTTGCAGACACTAATTCGGGTTTGTGCAATTCTTGCAAATTCAAGGAGATTCCTCAGTCTCCCTCCTCAGGGCAGAGGGATCTGTGTATGTGTGTGTGCACAATCCCTCACTTTAATAGGATGGGCTTTTAGTGAAACAATGTGGTGACCTAAAGAGAGAAAAGCTCCTGGGAAGTAGCAAAGTGCTGAGCAGCCTCACTCACAGTTTTCTGTTTGGCCATCCCACAGGAAGCTCTCAGCACTTTTTATTTGAATCTCTGTTGTGAATCCCTGAAGACTTCATCAGAAGGAAAAAAAGAAAAAGAGTTCCACTGCTTGTCACACTCATTTTTTTTCCTGAGAGTCTCTGAGGGATAGAGTGTCTCTGCAAAGACAAAAGTAGAACTCCTCCTTTGTCAAAAAAATAGTCCAGAAAGTTAATACCTTTATCTCCACACACAGAGTACTCGATATCTCTAAGAGCTTTTTTAAATTTATTTTTAAATGGAGCTATAAATTTCCAAAGACTGGCTCTTTGTGTGTGCAAAAGGCTCTTTCTCTGCTGGTGGAATTTACCATGCATAACCTTTCTTTCACATAATAAACTCCCTCAGGAGAACAGGTCTCTGCTTTTGGAACCTTCAGCTCCACCAGCCAATTGAAGGGTCACCCTGTTCTTAAGGGACAGGTTTCTTAGTCTGTTCAGCTGTCCCAGTGTGACAAAAGAAGAAAGGACTGAGCAGGCAGGTTCAATAGGTTGAATTGTAATGTCAGAGAACACACCACCTTGTCCATGGGAAAACCTCAGCAGCATAAACTGTGCAGATTTAAAAAAAAAAAAACTTAAAAAGTTATTGCTCTAAATTATTAGAGTGAAATAAATTAGTAATTTTTTGCAGTCAGCTGTGTAGTATCAATGATGGGGTTAGAGGAAAGGTCTTCACCCAAGTCAGGAGACACTGTGCAGAAGAACCATGTCTAAATGTGGATCTCAGTTTTGCAAAATATATTTTCCCTTTTATAATAGATCACTAAAATCTGACATTAAACCACTCTGGCATATTAAGGTCTTGCTACTACTTTGAGGTAGGAGACCCAAGGGTCAAGTTATTCCATACGTGTCGCAGTCTACAGAGATTTCTCTCTGGGTTTTCAGCAGGAACAGGTTCACTTGTGAAATCAGAGTAAGAGGGTGGCTCAGTGACAAAGATTTAGGGAGCATCTCCCAAAAGGCTTCAGACAGACCCAAATACAACTGTGCTCCAAGCTACCATGAGCTGTCTGGCAGAGCCAGACTGGAGGCTGAGCTTGAGCAGATCTATCGTGACTCTCAGCAGGAGCACAGTGCTGTGCTCAGCCTGACCTCCAGCATCCTCACAGCTTGCTGGCCTGAGGGAGGAAAGGGCTCAGATCACTCCCTGCAGAAATGTCCCCAGAGAAATGGATTTTAAATCCACTGGGAATGAAAAGACTTTCTTAAGTACTTGTGAAAATCCCTACTAGGCTCCTTTCTTTGCAAATGCAAACATTTTAATAGTGACTCCTAGGGTCTCGCTCGATCTCAGTCTTACTTTACCTTTAAAGTGGGGAAGTCCTGTCCTTCTCAAACATATTAAAAAATAAGGAGCTCAGCCAATGTAATAAACCAGGGATTGCAGAGGAGTTCATAAGGGAGAGCATGCTGATACAAATATCACAGTCTGATTAAGCTCTGATTCAAATAGAATTTTGAATTACAATATAATATTCAAGAGCAGTAGATGAAGACATATGGTTTTCACACAGAGTAGATACGACAGCGTTGCACAAAGCTGCAATGTCTTTATTTATAAAACTCTCTGGTAGGTAGAACTTGGAATTTGCTCCCACAAACAGCGAGATTTAAGTTCATATAGCTGTTTCTAGGAAGACAAATCACAAGATGTGAGTGAATTCAAGGCAAATGGGATGAAGTAGAAGTACAGATTCCAGCAAGGATGGCCTCTATTTTTTGTCATTGAGATTTACCCTGGTTGATCCAGAAACACTGAAGTCATTGCAAAATACTTTATATCAGTGTTTTAACTGTTCTATCAAGTCAGTTTATAAATTGCCTGATAAAGATGACTGGACCACTAGAGATTGCTTTTATTTGCAAGAGGAACGTATTCTCCACCTCTCTTTGCCAGCACTGGCGTCCTGTGGCCCTCTGCTCTGAGGCTGGTGTACAGAGGGGATGCACTGGAAGGGAGTGTTTGGGTCACGAGCCATTTTTCATTGAACTGAGCAAGCTGCCCTGGGAGGTGTTTGATGTATAGCTGGGATCTGAAGTGAGATTTCCAGTTGTCTAATGAGGACAGTGCTTGAGCAGCAGATAACACCAGGCAGAATTGCTTTCTGCAGGAAATATTAGGTCATGATGATTCTCTCATCCTATCGGAAGGACACGTCTCAGCTGAGATTTTCGAGTTAGAAAGTTTATGACTTTATTCCTGTGAATTAGAAGATCTTTATGGAAAATTCAAGCAACTGGAAAGGTATTTAGAATGTTGTGGTTGCCTGCTTGTGTACTAAATTTAAAGAAATGTATTTATTTAACATGGGCTTTTATTGCTTCCCAGTGTACTATCAGGTTGGTTTTTTTCCTCTGCACTCTTTCTTTAGGGAGTTAATCAATGTAGATGTTTGGATGCTGGATCTCATTGGAAAGTGTCAGCATTTCCTGTTGCTGGTAGAAAGGGGAACAAAGGCCCTGATAGTAAAGGACTAGAGGGGGCTGGGTTTGGGACTACTCAGCTCTACAAACTTCAGTCCATGACTACGTCTCTAATCACGACAAAAAATTAAATACACAGGCCTTTGTGTATGACTAAAAGGTTTTTTTTGCCCCTGGGCACTGCTCCAGACAGTTCCATAGCGTCCCTGGCTGAAGCTGGCTCCAGGGCATCCCTGCAGGGCAGGTTGTGTGTGGGCAAAGAGCCAGAGTGGGAAAGGAGCTGATGTGGTTTCTGCTTCAGGCTTCATGGTGGCAGAGCAAATATACACTTTCTACAGCTCCCCAGTTTGAGATTGTTCAAACAAATAGCTGTACCTATTTTATCTTTCTCTAGCTTCCCAACAGGGTACCTTTTTCAGTCGGAAGCAGAGATGTGCATTTCTAAACTGCAGCAGGCTTATCCCTGGAACAAGGTCTGTGTGATGACCTTTCTCTAACTGGATCATTTTTTGTGGTATTTTCTGCAGATTGCAGCAGATAGCAAATAGTTTTAGTCAAAGCTTTCAAATACAGTAATTTGATGTTCCAGATGGTGCTGTGTGATGTTATTTTGACTTTGCTGCTATACTATTTTATGCTCTTTTTGAAAACTAAGTACACTATGTGAAAAAATTCTCATTAAATTATTTAAATATTTTCTTATGAGGCTATAATAGAGGTAAAATGTGGAATGAAAAGAATTGCTGGAGATGTTCTTTTTTACCCAAGAACTATGATTTTCTTATAAACATAATATTCCTTGCTGAAGAAGATATATATTTATTAAAAAGAGCCATTGTTTGCTTTTCAAGGTAATGTCTTGGACTTTTGTTTGCTTCTTAAGACTGAATGAATAATGTGTATTTACAGTCACTGTGTATAAAGCTGCATTATCTTTCATTACTCTTGCAGCCTTTCTAGGGTGTTAGGTTGGGAAGTGTATTGTAATTAAAAACGAGGAGCTGGCTTTAAAAAATAGTTATCTGTGGCTGTGCCTGGGAAAGAAACATTATTTCCTTTGTGACAAAAGAATAATAACCCTGGCAGATGGGTTGCTGCAGAGCTGGAAGAAAAGCTCTGTTAGAGTGGGACTGACAAAGCCATCTGTGCTGAGCAGGAAGTCCTGTTGTGGAGGTAATAAAAAGACACTATTTCAGTTCAACTGGTTCCAGATAATCCCTACTTGAAGCTTGCCTTCTGACTTGTTAGGGAAATATCATGGTGCTAAGATATTAATGGCTCTTCTAGCTTATTGAAATGACCTTGTTGTTGTTACTTAAGCAAAGATTATTTAAGAATTGAGTATCTTGCCCTCTTCTCTTTGCTGGATTCCACCAGCACCTGAATTTCTTGGCATTAACACAGAGCAGGCTCAAGGAAGTTCTGTTGTAGTCACGGCTGTGACAGCTAGAGATACATCCCACTGATACAGGAGGAGAGGGAATGTTCCTGTATTTACAGAGTAAGATGAGTCTTTGAGGAGGATTATCCCAAGCAAACTTCTCAACAGAACCTCAAGAGAATCGTTTCAATTTGACTTTTGTTTTGTTGACTATTCAGTGTTACCCAATTTTTTCCTCTCTTAAAACAGATTAATGGATTTCCTACCAATCATTCCTGGTTTGTTCTTTTTTTTTTCCTTTCTTTTGCAGTGGTTTTCAGCTGCTTTTGTCAGGGAGGAAGGGGTACAGATGTAAGTATTATGGCCTCCTCTGGCCTGTTATACAAATGAGACAAGATTGTGGGCAAATAGGAGCCAAATTGGATCCCCACTATTTGCTCTCTTTATTTTTATATTCTTTTTTTTCTTTTTCTAAAAAAGTCCATTTAAAGGAGGTGAAGCAGAAAAGCTTCTTTCAAAAATAATTACTTAGAGTCTTTCCAGCCATGTGAAAAGGAACAAAATCTAGAAACTTAAATCTTCAACAGGGAAATGCAATCCCTTTAAGCCTTACCTTGAAAAGACAGAAAGGTGCAAAACAGGACATTCAGATACAAATCCCATGGTTTCTTCTTGAGGAGGAAGATGACATTAAATTCCAGACCTAATCAGGATTCTGCTCTTTCAGGATTGGTAAAGTCTGACCCAAGCAAACTGGAGCTTGTTTCTGATTCAGTCTGAGCTTCAGCTCCGATATTTGGTTGAAAGGCAAGATATCAGCAGGACCATTGATGCTGTGATCAGAGCTGTGTTTGAGAGTAGCAAGTCTTAAAATAAACAGCAGGGATGGTTTTCCCATTTTTGTAGAGACTGAAACGCTATAACATCTTGCAGACATTTTCATTGTGAAACCTGACTTCTCCTGGCATTCAAGTCTCAAACCTGCTGAAGATGTAAACCTGGGTGTCCTCCTGAGCTTGCACCCAAGGATGCTCTTTGGAAAGCTGGTTCAAAGCATTTGGATTTGAGAAATTTTTGGTCTGAGGCTGTGTACTTAAAGGGAAAGCTACCCTACTGGTTTGATTCCTACTTGGGAGATTCTGGTACCTAACAAATCACTAAATCACTTCTAGGGGAGAAATTATTCATAAAAATAATACTGGGTTCTGTGTAAAAAAGCTGATACTTGATTAATTATGCCTTTTTTCTCGGTTTGTAACAAGGAGCTGAACAGGGAAGGAAGAGCAATATTTCACAATTTGGTGTTTTCATATGTTGCTGAGAACAAAAGAGCTCACCAAGAGTACATGAGCCTCACTAAGCTAGGTTCAGGCTTTTTGCCTATATAAAGGGAACAAATGCTTCAAGTGCACAGGAAGGTTTAGCTCTTTGCTTTCCTAATCTGTTTTCTGAGTCCAGACTCAAGTTTCTTTGCTTTGCTTTATTGACCTCGAAATTAGAAATGGTAAACAGACCAATATAAATCACCTTGCTAAGATCAAGCTCTTTCACGGTCCCTCTCATAAAACAGCTCTGGGGAGTCATTGCATGAGTGTCTGTAGTCAAATAAGTACTGAATAGCCTTGGCTCCATGGATGAAGAGAAACCACATTGTTATTTAATGGTACGAAGCAAGGTTAATTAACAAAGTGAGATGATTAATTCACTGAGACATCTCAAGTAAACACAAGAGTTTGAGTTTAATCTCTGGATGTGTATCCAGTGATAAAGCTATTGTATTTTTATTTTAATAGGGAAGGGAATGTAGAGTTGATGTTTCTGTCAAGAATGTGCTTGAGTCAGCCAAAGACATCACAGTGGCTGTTAAGGTGCTTTAGATGTTCTGTTCATGCTGTGGCATTCACAATCACTGTTTCTAGGGTTCAGATTTACAAAGGGTATGAAAATGAATTTATAGAAAATTAGATCTATAGCCCACTGTTTCTGTTACTACCATTGCAGCGAGGAATGTAAAACCTTAACTCAAATAAGTGCAAATGATGCCCCCTCAGGCAGGTAACTGGCAAGTTCCAGCTGCAAGGTTGCAGCTGCCTCTGTGCCACAAGAAGCCTCCTGTAAGTCCACAAAGGCTACCATCAGCCCCTCCTAGGTCAGAGATACCAAAACACAGGCTGGGGTTCAGATGAGACATGGCAGGGGTTGTACTGTGGCAAGGAAGAAGTAGTTTTATTGAAAATGTCAAAAGAGACTGAAATGTAGTGAGAATAAGTCCTCAGTTTTTTAATTCCTCTCCCTCAGCAGGGTGGATTACTGAAGAAGGAGGTGGGATCCTTTTCTCTTCACGCTTAAGTTAACCCTAATTCCCCCACTGGTACCAGAGCTGATGTGTTGAAGCAGGTATCAGTGTTTCAGTTGCTTCATTATTTGCTGCTTTGGGGCCTGACCTTTCATTGGATTCGACACAAAATTAATGGCACATGAAATACTTGCTGATAAATTTCGGGCCTTAGGTACTTACCTAAAGCCACTGACACTGAGCCTGGTTTTAAGACCCTCAGCACCCAGTGACCAAATTGTCACTCTGAACATACTCCTCCTGCTGCAGTAACCATAGATTATTCTGAGAATAGCTAGCAAAATTTCATGAAGGTTTACAAAATCATGTTATTTTGGAGCACAATAGGAGCTGATTATTCATATATAAGTGATGAAAGTTTTCATTTGTATGGAGAACGTAGGACAAAACTCACTGTTAACAATTGCCTCTAACTGAGGATTTATTAGTCACTATTGGAGTCTTAAGACTAAATTGGGCTCTTTAAATACAAATGTCTTTATATTTTAGCTCAGTCCCAATTAATTTTTTTACTGTTCTTGAAGGGTGGCTTAGTAACCATTAAGTATCTTCTATTCCTAGAAGATAAACCAACTTATGAAATTTGTGTCAGGGAGTCAGAAACATGAGGTTGAAGTGAATCTTACTACTGGGGGAATGAAAAGCAATCTTTATGCTCAGTGTTAATAGTCCCTCTTTGACTGTTTAAGAGACCTTCTGTCGTAAAACCCATTAAACAGGTGATAACAGCTTTTCAAAACAGGTTGAATTAAATGTTGAAATTTCAAACTGTGTTGAGCTTCTGTTTCTGACAGAAGAAAATTAAGTAGAAGATGAACAGAAATGTTGAGAAACTACTTCTTATACCTGTGAAAGTGCTAGGATGGGAAAATTACTTTCCTTTGTTAGTAATCAGTCCATGGTTCAGCTACTCAAAAAGGGGGTATTTCATCCACAGTCGAGAGAGTGGGCAGAAATATCTCAGCATTGGAAGAGCTACTCTTGAGGGAAGGTTTTTAATTGTCTTTGGCTGAACACTCATCACTGTCTTTTGGACCAGGGAAATTAGTTTTTTAGTGCCTTCACCTTTGCTTACAGAGAATTTAACACCCTCCTTCTGTTCGACCAAGCACTCTCCATTACAGCAATGTGAATGAAATTTATAACATTCTGAGCATCATAAAGTTAGGCAGGCTGCACCCAAGCCAGTTGTCATCATTCTTTCAGAAATAATACAATTTTGAATAAATGCAGTCCCAAGTGTTCCCTATAGTTATCACCACAAAACAATGCAGGGAAATGTTGCTTGCTGCAGCTGACATGAAGACTGATGGTGGCCCATTGAAAAGACCGCTCACTTTCTTAAAATGCAAATACCTGCAGACCATATCTGAAAGCAGCTAATGAGCAATTGCTCTTGGAAATGTATAAGGCAGAATCTGATCTTTTATATATTCAGAGGCATGACTTCTGGGTAATTCACCAGAGCTATAACTCACTATATGATTCATTAGATGTTAAAAAAAATGTTTGAAGTTGTCATAAATAAGATGACAAATGTGCAGACTATATGTGCAACTGTGATGAATCTGCAGAAGATGAAGAAAGCAGACTTACGTGCTCTTTAGAAAGTTCCAAAAATGCTTTAAAAATTCCCAAACCACAACACTCCAGCACAGGGATGTCCCAGTTTAGCACAAGCTTTCATAAACTGTTTGTCACCACAAATGTATCTGTTTCATTCTCAAGTAAATCTTCTGTAGTAAATTGTCAGATCTTGTGACTAAGGACTAAAATAAAAGCAAAACTTCTGAATAATCATACTATACATCTTAGCTATTCTACCTAAAATGTTTTGCTTGGCCAAGCACGAAGAGTTTTTCTGTCAGCTTCCAAGATTCAGAAAAACTTCATTGTATTATTAAACTACATTTAAAAAGAGAATACTCTTGCTCTAGTTCTGAGTAGCCTTACAATAAACTTTCAGACACTGAACAGCAGTGGAAGATTCTCCAAAGCACAGACTGTATCATGCATTGCTTTTTGAAGACCAAATCACTATGTCCATGGGCAGTCTCTATGTAAAGCCTGTGCCTGGAAAAATGGAAGGTTCTGGGCTTCCGAAGAGATTTCACTACAGATAGTTCAGTGTTTTGATGGCCAAATTCCTTTTTCTGGTTTATGGATTGAACTTACTCCCATTCAGATTGCTTGTGAGCTAAGAAGCACCAGGAGTACTCAAAAATAAGACAGAAGCTTGCAAAGGTGTGTGAGGAGAAGGAAAATGTTAAAAAATACAAACCAAGTTGATCCAGAGTCCCAAAAATCTGGTACAAATAGGAACAAACGAGGGACTGTAAGTTTACTTATGGGAACCTTTCTCTGATTCCTGATCTTGTTAATTCACAGAAAACCAAATGCTCTAGGTTGATATTCTTTACCATTTGCTACATTTTTTTATAAGTGATTTGGACTGATATCAAATGATGATCAAAAGGGTGCTCTTATAATGATGACCATCAACCTTCAGCTGTATATCTATCTGTGCTGTAATTTTGGAGTCATACCAAGGGATTACAAATAATAAACTCACATTTTTATTTCAGCTAACAAAGGTTCAAATTATATTTCTGTACCGTGTTACAGCACTGTCTAGAAATGGAGACAAAATAGTAGTGAAACAAAGAAAATGGTCAAAGGAGTGAAGAGTTCTAAACCAGTATATCTCTTTCTTCTTCTTATGTGCACGTCATCACAGATATGTACTTTTTCCAGGCAGTGTTTCTGCAGAGCTAAAAGGCTTCTAGATTCAACTGAGGTCCACATCACGCCATGAGATTAAAGGAATGGGGTATAAAGATAAAACACAGGAATGACTTATGCGCTCCATGAAAGCATTTTGTTTCATATCATTGTAAAAAGTCTTTTGATTATGGAGAAAGGATCTAATTTCACAAGCCTTTCATGTAAATAATTCAGCTCTAAGAAACCATGCCAGGCCACTTTCTTTTTGATGCCTTGCAATATGTGCGCAACAGCAACCCTAACAAAGCAAAACTTCTTGTGCTTTTGAAAGATGCTGACGACCCTCCAAGAATATTTATAACTTGTCAAATAGCCTAAGCCTGTTAACTTTGGGTGCATAATTTAAGTTTTTATTTTCCTAATCAAGATTTGCGCATTTCTGAGGAATCAGCTGTGTTGCTTGCACTACGGAGACTTTGTAATTCCCTCCTTTGCTCCAAAGTGGACACAAAAAGACTTCAAGGTTTCCAGCAGGTAAGAGGTCAATTCCCACCGTGAGCCTGTGGGTGTGATTTCTGTTTCAAAGCACTGTTGCTACCCCATGGATAGGAATATTCTGCCTGCTGCAGCAACTGCCAGAGACACAGAGAAAATGGATAAGTAAATTCACACGGGTGCTAAATAACCTGTCCCTGTGTCAATCCTGGCTCTGTTCAGAGACTCTTATACGAACAACATCATCTTAACATGACAGAAACTCTGAATAGTACACAATAGAGGGAAACCTGTGCTATGGGGAAGGGAAAACAGCTCAAAGAAGAATTTGTTAGGTCACCACGGGATGCCAAGAAAAAGATTTGGGTTCCTCTTCAGACAGATTATTGTATGCTATGGAGAAAAAAAAAAAAAGCTACACTGTGAATAAAGAGGTCAGGAATTTAATACTCAGGTTCCCAGAGGAAAGGCAAGCCCTACAGGAAGACTGCATTTTTACATGGTCCAGAGCTGAAATGTTCAAGTTTTGATCAGCAACTGAATGCTTTGACACTGCTTTTTTCATGATAGGTCTCACAGGGCTTTGGTCCCTTTCCTGCTCACTGTGAAATAAAACTGTCAAATCTTGAAAGCTGCCATGGAACAGAATGTGCATCCTCCCAGCAGCTTTGCTTGTCATTGACATGATTATTTCCATGCTGCATACAGGGTGAAACAAAGCTGAGAGATGAAAGGATAAACCTTCCCTCTACATTTTAGTTCAGGCTTTTGTCCTCACTTATGCCCACCTTTATCCCCTTTCACCCTTCGGTTACCATACAGGATAGAATCATATAATATCATTTCAGATCATATTGTTTCAATATGTGTCTTTTAGAGACAGAGTGGGCCAGAGCCTTTGGGTAGTTTGGAGGCTGGGTGCCTGTGTAGCTGCAAGCTCCCTGCTGGAACTGCTCCTCACTCAGACCTTGGGTGGCTCCCAGTAACCTGAAGTGAGGAAGGGCTGCTTAAGTGATGGGTGATTCAAGCTTCCTGGATTGACCTTGAGCTCAAAGAGAAGAAAAAGAACAATTCCACAGTGTGATACCAGTCGTGGTTGGGAGGGAAGTCCAAAGTCTACTGCTGGCATGTTCAGCTGGCTCTGAATTGTTGTACCTGGGAAAGGTGCGTCAGGCAAGTGAGGAAAGACAAATCAGAGGCTCTAAAAACTGTAAATTTCTTTCCTGATGTTCATTCCTACTAATCACACCAGCTTTTCCTTTAAACCATCTTGCTTATGTGTGCAGTGTTATGTGAGAAGCAAATGATGCTTTGAATCAATGATTTCCCTGCATGGCATTTGGAAGATTTATATCCTCTCTTATGTGTTCTCCCTCTAGTTGGGAGGGTCCAAGCCAGCCTTCCCTACTCCTCACACTGTGCTGCTGCACTTTTCTTCTAATTGATTCCAGTCTTCTGCCTGCTTCTTGGGGATTCAACTTCCCCACCTTCACATCATTATCTCATGCCCTTGCACTTCTACTTAATGTGGACATTTGTGTGTTGGCATCTAGGCTGTTCCTTAATAAATGCAATGAAACATTGTGATTCCAGTAACAGGCTGCTCCTGGCTGACAGAATTATCTTATTAAATATTCCTACTCTTTTGTGCCATTTGTTTTCTCAGGAAAACAAGTTTCATTCTGTTCTCACAACTGATTTTTTCTAGCAGAATCCTAATACAGGGATCTTTTGAGTTGAGATTCTCAGAATTTAATTTTTTTTTTCCCTGATGCTATATAGTTTAGACTTCCATAAGTTAACTTTGGAGAATGCAGTACTTAAAATTCCGGGGACTGTGTTAGCTCTCTTGGTTATACATACATTGAGAGAGAAACTCAGTACAATTTCATGCATAAAAAGACACAATACCAAATTTAAGAGTCTTTTTATTGATCTAAACATTGAAGTGTACCTGCCTTACAGAAAATATCTTCAGGCACGTTAACTGTGAGATGGGTGTGTGCTCAGAAGTGTAACGGAATATCACAATGTAATATGGCCATTACAGGGAATTGTTTTAATGATTGTGAATGTGACTACCTTGTAATAACATGGTATTCTCTACATAGCTAACAAAAATTCTTATGAGCTGGTGTGTGATTTATGTACACAGTTTGCCTCACACACTGCAGTGAGTCTGGGCTGTGTTTTATAGGACTTAGCACAAAAAAAGCTATTAAAAGAGTGTGCTAGAGAGCCCACAGGGGAAAGGATCTCTGCTCTGCTCTGCCTAGAGAGGAAAAGAGCTGGCTCTTGCCATCGTTTATGCAGCACATACAGGTCTTAGCTCATACACTGAGATGTTGATCCTTGTTGATTCCAGGTGTGGTGTTATGTTGTGCTCTTCGGGGCTCATTCCAATTGTTTTGTGTAATTGTACAGGAGTATTTGGTCAAGGTAAAGGCTGGAGAAAATTAGCCAGTAGCCCCTAACCAAAAGCCAGGCTCAGGAGTGGCACTGGGGCTGGACCAGCAAATTAAACAACTCCCCTGTACTCATGGTTTCCCACAAGGTCACTCCTGCCCACTGGGAGACTTCTGGAATTCTGACACACAACCAGGAAGCAATATACCAGCTCCATAACAGCCTGGCTGCTGCAGCAATCCTCCTGTGAGCGCTCGCGCAGGAGCTCTGACTATACAGACACTGATTTAAAAGCAATGAATTTTGGGGGGAACTGTCTCAAGCCACTTATTTGACCATAATGAGAGTTGATGAGAATGTGTGCCTGAGGTGATGGTAATAATCTCCACACCCTACTGATCTAAGTAAATAATAACCAGAATTGTGAGATGAGCTAAAAGCTTCAGACTTTTGCTGCCTAGTTAGGTGAACTGTGTCCATCTTTCCCTTTACACTTTCTGGCAAATGAAAGACACGATTTGTGTTCTGAGAGTTGCTGTATGGGAGCAGAGGACTAAGCACTGCTGAAAATGCAGTTCAGTGTTTTGATGGCCAAATTCCTTTTTCTGGTTTATGGATTGAACTTACTCCCATTCAGATTGCTTGGGAGCTAAGATGCACCAAGAATAAATAATAAATCTGAGTGGCAAAAATACTCAAGCAACTCAATTTTTACTTTTAATATATTTTTTTAGCAGGGTTTTTTAGATAATACCAAAACTGCTCTTTGCTTTGCTAATGACAGACTGCATAAAGAGAGGAGCATATTTTAAACCCCAGAGTGTTTGTCATGGGGTATCTCATGAATTGGGCCAAGAGAAAACATCCTGCTCTGTCTCCCCTGTAGCAACGTCTTGGTTGAAATGATGCCAGTGATGATGGGTCTCAGAACTGGTCTGTGGGTGAGAGGTTTGAACTGGAGCAAGAATATCATTAGATATGTTAGATTGTGGTGACCATATTGCAGCATTTCAATAAACATTCTCTTTAGTTTTCTAGTCCTTGAATAATCTGCAGATAAGCCAATAGAACAGGTTTATCTCCTGACCAAGAATTGTGTAAAAACAGCGTAGGGCACAAATACTTGGGGAGGGGAGATGATAGGTCTTTTTGCAAGATGTCTTATTCCATTCTGTTGTGCCATGTATCCAGATAATGATGGGTTCAGGTGTTTTTTTTTCCTCTTTAGAAAAATGAAATATATTTCTGTGGATCCTAACAATGAAATTTGCATTACAATGCATGGCCTTTCTAACCTTCTGCCTGCAGTGTTCCAACTTTCCTTGTTCATAGTAATGATTAAAAATCTCCCGAGCTTAAAGTATTTTTGGATGATAAAAGATTTTATAAGAAGAAAATCTTAGAATAAAGTCTGAAGTTAAACAGCATATAAGGACAATTAAATACACAATTCTCACTTCCTTACATTTTCCTGTTTGGTATATTGCCTCAGGTTTCATTGCTTGTGATCAAAAGATGAATACAAAGTTCAGACAGACACAAATAGGTCATCCTCTCTTGCCTGGCGGTATCAGTATTGTGCAGCTGTAGTTGAGGTTTGCAAGATCTTTAACAAAAGTTCATTTCTCATTCAGAACACAGACAGATTTGTGTTGCTGAATCCTTTTCACATCCACTCACCACACAAAAAAGCATGTGCTAAATTGAGTTCAGCCCATAGCAACACTTCTTCTGATAACCTTGGAATGCAGACTGCATGGACAGAGGACACTTTAAGTCTTTAGAAGGAATACTTATTAAATAAGCCCCTACTTTTATAATAAAAGCCCAATTTTAATAAAACACTCTCAGGCATTCCGTTTCAAGTAACTACTGCATTTATAGACCCAGGTGCTCCTCTTGCTTTTATCTCACCACTTCTAGCACAATCTCAATTTATGGTTTTAAAATTTTTGCTTTCTGGCTTTTGTCCATCTCTCTTTATAATTGAGCTTTTATGTTTAACTCCACGCTTGCCATCATGAAATCATGAAATTCAGTTGCCACTGCTGTTCAGATGTTGCTGTTTCAATTGTTTAATTGCAGTGCTCCTGGGACTTTATATCCTATTCTTTATCAATCTAATCCAGATTTGATTCTGAGATGAAGTAACAGCAGGGAACCCCAGACTTTAGGTGAGATTTCACACTTCTCTCTCTGTTTTCTGGCTCTGAAGGGTAGGGCACTGTGGGAGGCACACAGACAAATGTTTGTACTTCTCCTTCCCTTTCCTCAGCGCTTGCACCATGCAGCAAAAATCAGACTGTTGTTATTTTGCTCAAGCTTTCTAACAAATAGAGTCTAGCATTTTGGATGTCTGCTGGAAAGATCCTGGAGTGGGCTTAACATTCTTTCCTTTTGTACAATACCATGTGCCCTGCTCACCTTCTAAGTATTTTTCTTTGTCTAACAGTGATGATGAAGCAGCTCCACAATGGGAGATTAATGGGCATTAGGTGATACTTGTCTGTGTGCCCTCTCTGGAGCTCACCCACAGGGTTGGCCCGCAAAAGAATCCAAGAAATATTCAAGAGATAAATGCTCTTTTAAAAGATTATCATCTACTCTTACTGGATAGAATAAAACAATATAAATAAAATGCTGTATCACACAAAACTTTCAGATGATATAAGGTGAAAAAATTCCCATTAAAGTTGAGTGTACATGGAATATTTTTAGAGACTTATCTGCCTCTAGTTTCATGGCATCATAGCTGCATATCTTTATCATTATCCTTAACAAAACTCTTCCATGTTCAATTACCAAAGCCACTGAAGATATTTGCTCTTATTCCCTTTAATTTTACCCTTCTGAATTTTGTCCATCACTAAGTTTCATCCTTTTCTTCCCTTTGGATGAACTTCCTTTTTAACAAAACACATTCTTATAAGCAATAAGGTGTTCCTATCATCCTGCACCTTGATGTGTTGTGATCCATTCTTTGGGAATGCTTTGCATACCTTTGATCAGAAATCAGTTATGTTGGCTCTTAGTGAAGTTGATGTTTCTTATCTAAATTATCTCCAAGCTCTTTCTGGGGTTTGGATGCTTGAAGTAGAGAACTAGATCTCCAGCAGGTGTAAATCAACGTATCACTATTGATTTCAATTATGTGTGTTGTCCTCTTATACCGGCAGATGATCCAGCCTGGAATTATAGCACAACAGATGCCTTTTAAGGCATCAGGTGCATTTTAAGGAAGGAGGCACATTTTTTTCTCCCTGGAAGCATCCACCTGTGTTTCTTGTACCATTTTCTCCAACAGCAACATTGCACAGGGCTAATGAGAGTCTTCTAAATCTTATCCTTTAACAGAAGAGGTGTTCTTGTGATACAGGAGAGCTTCTTCCTGAATTAACCTTCCCTGGTTCAAGATACAGTTGTAAGCTGCCAAATCTGTATTCACACAGCGATGGATCTGAGCCTCCCAGATGAAGTAAAAGCCTTTCTGCTAAGCCATGTCTCTGGGATTTAGCTTGGTCCCTTCTCTTCAAGCCGTGATGAAGACATGAGGATTTGATGAAGAATTGCTCAATAGCTCTTCCTTAATGGTAAAGAAACACTGTGGATTTGGACATGATTGAATTAAAGGGTGATTCTAAATCCCTGCTCTGACAGAAGACAAGCATGCCAGTGTATTTTATCAGATTTATGTGTTAATTAGACACTCCTTCTCATCAGCCAGCCTGAGACAGGAATGGTGTTCTCTTGAAAAGAGTCAAAATCTTTCTTAGTTTCTGTGCAAAATACACCTGATTTGGTTGCTAGATCTGATGTTCACATGACACTCAAAAGCACAGAAGTACAGAAAAGTTAAAAACAACTAACTACCAAAAAAATTGGTGTGGTTCTCCATCTCAAAAGACAAAAGGGAAAAAATTACCAAAAAATCCAGTTAAGTTTGATGCTTTTATGCTAGAGGAAGGACATCTGATACAGCAACATAAGTGATAGCAAAATTCATCAGCTAAAATTGTTTTTACAGTTAAGAGATGGCAATTACAAACAACTTATAGTCCTGATTAAAAACAAAACAAAACAAACAAATGAAAATAAAACTCTTTCCTTCAAACACAGTTCATAGACAGAATGAATAAAGAAAAAAAGAGAACTTTGTTTCCATCCCATGAAAACAAAGAAGATTTGAACTGTCAGCTCCTTAAGCCATTTCTTAAAGCGGTTTGTACATCCTGGGATACAGAGGTGACTGAAAAGTGATGAAAAGAGAGTGAGATGAGGGAGTACTTAGATTGGCACCTCTCTATGATAAAGGGAAAGCCGTGTTCTGTTCTCTCTGGTCAATGTTTGCCATGAAATATGTGTACCCCATATACTGGGATCAAATTCTGAGCCTAATTTTAATAGACTATAGACTGAATAATAAGTTAAATTCTGCAATTCAGTCTGATTATGCACAAATTCAATGTGACACAGTCCTAATTTGAAATGTATAATTAAAGGTCATAGCAGCATTTCCTAGTTTCAGACTGATTTTTTTTTCCACCCTAACTCAGCTACTCAGACACATTTTAAGGAAAATTTTATCTAGGAGAACAATCACATCATTTTAAAACTGCTTTTCATATTCATATTTACAGAGCAATGTTGACTAAAAAGAGTATAAATGATGACTTCAGGGAGGCTGTTTTCATGAGTAAGATTGCACCCTGTAAATATGAATTCTGGAATTAGACCTGACTGGCAATTTTTGTAAATGCACAGACCTGTCCATAATGATATTCAGCACTTGTTTTGACCCAGGTTTATTAAATTTATCATACGTAGCTGCATCACAGCAATTACTGCTGGAGCTGAAGACAGGAGATGGTGAATGCCAAACTGTGCAGCAGAGCTGAATTTTGAAGACAGGAACTGTGTTTAGGCAGATGTCGATTTCACAGAGCAGCTTTGCCATTCAACAAGTCAGTGTGTGTGGGAAGTGAGGCACAGCTGGATGGACGTGGAAGGCGCCTGCTGAGCACTGCAAGAATGTACAGATGTGCGCTGGGAATGAATGTAGCGATGCGGTGGTGAAGAAAGTCACAGGATACTTTGAGGTGAAAACTCCTGTTCTTCACACGTGATAGTGAGAACTCAAAATCATGAAACCTGGGCTCCTGTTGCAGGAAACTGTGGTTCTGTGGACCTTGCTTCCTGAGCCAGAACCTTCCATAAAAGAATTATTCACTGCCTACCTTTGCAAGCCTTGGACATACCTAACTTGGTCAGCAGAGGAGCCTGGACAGACCCACTGGAGCTCCTCACCAAAACTGTTACTCCCACATCACAGACTGACACCGAGTCCCACTTTACTCCCATAGTATGAGACACAAGGAAAATGTCACCTAACCAAGAGTTAATGCACAACAAATGTCCAGAGTAATAGGGAACGAATGCAGCTTTCTGAAAACAAAACGAAGCAAATAAAAAAGCCCCATATGGAAGCTCATGAGAGTGGAAGTGTAAATAAATGCTATCTAGGGTTTACCAATCAAGGAAAGGGCAAGAAAAAACAGGCCATCAGGGCTTCTGCTGCTTATCTCAGCCCTGAGCAGTCAGGATATCCAATTCAAGCAGCAAAGTTTCTCTGAAGATATCTCTGACGGTCTTTATTGAATTTCTGAGCCTGAATTACCTAAAATTTTAGCTGTGCAGCAGAATTTGGAAGAAGGAAGTCACTAATGGTCTGGCTGAGATACTGTATCATGTTTCTTTGATATTCAACCTTAGCATAACATTTTCAAAATAAAAAGGCAAGTAATTCTCCCTTCTGCTAAGGAACAAAGTTGTTACAAAGATGGAAGACAGTTGCGTCTCCCGAGTTTCTTTTACTGCTCTGCTTCTCTTAAATACCCTGCCCCAGTGGGAGAGCAGGAAAAAAAAAACCAAAGAAAACCAGGGGAAAAAAAAAAAAAGCAGCAAGAAAAAATCCCTGAAGTTGCCTCTAAGTTTACCCACAAGGTCATATCTATGTTTAAGTTCTTTGCTGAAATAACTTCTGCTATTAGGGCTCTGGCAAGGACTGTCTCATATTTTATGTATGAATTCTGAAACCCCTGGTTGATGTTATAATATAAACACTAGTAATTATTTTTAATACTAAGGCTGAAGATAGCAGTCAGCTACTGGATGCAGACTATGAGGCTGCCCTTGTCCTGAAAAGTTTACAATCTAATTACTAGTTGAAAGCAGTCTGAGGATCAACAGTCACACACCTGCATACACATATATTGTTCTCCTCAGTTCCCCAAAGAAATGCATAAAACCAAATCCACACTTCATTTAAACCTACATTTAAAGAAAATTAGATGTCATAAATAAAGCTGAGTCTGAGGGGAGAAAAACACACAAGTAGGATTTCCCGAGTTGCATGGAAAGTGGAGAATTAGGAACAAATAGACTTGAAAAGTTATTCTTTTATTAGGCAGGACCTGTTCACACAAATAAGACAATAATCAATGAGAGTCAAATAAGTACTTTGTTATAAATTTCCATCTTTAGCAAAGATAGACTTAGTAAATTAACATCAAAATCACAAAAGAGTCACGTGGACAGATGCTAAGAAATCTTCTAGAACAATATTAGTGTGCTTCAGACTTCACCCTGTGTGACAAAACCTGTTAAATAACAGAAAAATGTTAATTAATAAGATCAGCGTAGAATATACATGCAGTAGTATTTAACGATGGCATAAGACAAAAAACTGTATGTTGTTTCAGTTTAATAAAAACGAATATCAAGAAAATCAAGTAATGAATGCTATAAAAACAATGGAGAATGTGTGCCATGTAAAAGGTCAAAACGACATTCTGCCGTCTTTAGGGTTTGCCGAAGCTGTGCTTAGGTGTTGCAATCCTCATGACCAACTCTACTGCAACCTTAAACAGGGAGGGGTCTGTATTTAAAACAAAGCACGTTGTTAGCAAGCATTGTCAGAGCAGGCTGTTTGCAGATGGGTGAGGCAGGCACAGTTTGTGTGAGGAATCTCAGTCAAAGCAAAGCCACCTCGGAACTTCCATCTCAGGTGCAAATCTTCCACGGCTTTGTGGCTCCTGTTCCCCCAGGAGCTCATCATTCTCCCAGCACAGCCTGTCCCACATGTCCTCTCTTCTACAGACCATATAAAAATAAAATACAGGATAAAATAGGATTTTTCTGCATTAGGTGAGAGACACTTTCTTTTATAGGAAAAACAGAAGGAGCTAGATGCCAAAGATCTTTGTTCTAAGGGAGAACTACATCCCCACTGTCCATGAGAAGTCTTACATATACATATAATTGATAGAAACAATTCGATATATTGGATTGCAGATACAAAATATCACAAGAAAACTATGACCCAGGCTTTGATCCTGTTGCTTTGACTTAATCCTGTGCTATTGTAAAGTTTGGCTCTGCCCTCAGGGTTTGGGAGCAGACTCCCAGCATTTTGGGCACATATCTGAAAAACAACAAAGATCATCCAAAAGTTTCTGCTATTTGGCTTAGTAGCAGATGAATGATGCAAGAGGTGAAGAAGACATGACCTCCTTCTGTGTATGGAACTCTGGAGGTATTTATTTATTTGTTTGTGGTTCACCAGGAAAATCGTTTCCTTTTAAAGTGTACTTTCACAGAAATTGCTGCCATACCCATCCTGCATTAATATTCAGCATCTACACTCATAATCCATTGCTAAGCAACACTTAACAAAATTGATCTTGCATTAAGCAAGCTCTGGAGCTTGAATAATACATTATATTCTCTTTCTACTTAAAATCAGAGAAAACCTTTGGTTGCTTTTTGAATGTCGCAATATTAAAACTGCATTTTAAAAACAGATTTTAATTGCTGGGAAAGTCCATTTGGATTAAGGATTGGATGCAAATTCACCATTGGTACTCTTTAATGCTAAGAGTAAATAAATTGCAAAAAATTGTTTAACCCTTGAAGAATATGGAAAAACTTAAAAATGGAATGGAGTGTAACACAGAGCAACCATATCCCATTTTGCATTCTGACACATGCAGGGCAATACCTTGTCAGTTATTGTGTGTATATCTTAAGCATCTCTGTCACTGTTTGTTTATATTCTGTAGTAAGATTACACAACTGTGTGCATTTATATGCTGAATAGAGGAGTTTGTGTTTCCCATACATGAATTTTACATACATAGGAAATAACCTTGCCTCTCTGGAGTTGTCTGAATGGCTTCTGGGGATAGAATTCCATGCCTTGAAGTTGCTAGAAACTACCTGTTTTGTCTACTAGCCCATTTCTCTGCCACTGCAGGATAGTTCCCCAGAGCATATTCACCAATGCCTTAATCATCCCCTTCTTAAGAGTCTCAAGCAATGTCTCCTTTGGGAGTTCACTGCACAGCCTATTAGTGCTAGGCAGCGCTTATTTATATCCATCCTGCATTTATTAAGCCAGAGTCCTTCCTGTCTCTATCCTTCCCAAGTCCCTGCTACACTAGTGCAAGAGAGAGTGCAAGAAGTGATTACTGAAGGTGTAAGGGTTGGGATAAATATGTATGATTCCACTTCCATGGTATTATTAGCTATCTCAAAACTCTAAAAGTTGAGCCCTAGAGAATATGAATTGATTCATTTTAATTATCTCACTCTTCATTAAATAGGAACTAAGTCTGAAATATAATTCCCAACAGAATCCAGACAAGGGGTTAATTTACTGACATCTTTTATTATTTTTGCTTCTGCTCTATGAGTTTTCGTCCAAGTGTCCAGTATCCATGCTGTAACACCTGGGACTGATGTGAGGAACTTTAACCAATGGCTCTTCCAAGAATCTGTACTTTGCATTTAGGAAGTGTATGAGTTGTTTAAATGAGTAGAGAATATAAGTTACATATCATTTTCCCAAGAGATTTACTTGGTAAAATTCACCAAAACACTCCATGTTTTTGTCTTGAGGGTAGATTTTTTCCTTACTTGTCTTCATCAGTGCAAAACTTTATGCTATGACTTAAAGAGGGAGTGAGTTATATTTTTGCTGTGCAGTTGAGAACAATTCATTACTCGGTGCTTTCCCATATGATCTTAAATAACATTTTGCTCTTGCTGAATTGTGCCTCATATGCTTCCCTGTCACTGTGTATTTATGAGGCCTAAACCAGGATTTGCACAGTCCTTGTGTTTTGCAGGGAGCACAAGAGTTTGCATTTACCCCTAAGAAGGAAGAGGGAAGCTGTCACAGGAAGCCACCAAGAGTCAGGTGTGGGTGCCTTTCTGTCCTTCCTGGGTTTCAGAGGCAGGGAAGCTTCCGGTGAGAGCTGTGGGATGCATCTGGGACCCAAAATGTAGTGCTGGTTTCCCACCTTCTTCTTGTGAATTTTTAGCTCTGTGTCTCTAATGAGTGAAGCTTTAGATTTTGAACATCCAATAGGTTTTCCATCTTCTGTTGAATAAAACATCAGCAAGTGATTAAGCTAATTTAATTTTTTTTTTTTTTAATTTTATTATGAAGTCTGGAAACAAGTCCAGTCTGTCTGGGCAGGCTCTTTGTTCTTTTGACACTTTATCCCAGCAACACTTTGGACTATGAATGATGAGAAATATTGGGCAGGAATCTGAAGCCACATTTCAAATTAATGGCTTAAACCCACACACACCAAGCAGTTTATTGAGCTTGTCAGTATTTACATATCTAAAAAAATAAACTGAGACATAGGATTACCTATTTACTTATAGTTTCTTGCAAGAATGCTGCTGAGGGGGACATAATAATATAACTGTTATATACTTGTTTCTAGACATTGTTGTTAACTCCTCCTGTTGGAGAGGACAGCAGAGGACAGGCAATTCTTTTTATGTGGCATCAGTGTGCTGGTGATTGTCTCCTAATGTGCTTTTCACTCAGTGTGGTCTCTCTTGCTGGCCTAGGTGACAATTTTTTATAGCACATGCTTCATTTGAGGCCAGACTTCAGACCTTTTCTTAGACTATTTAATGTCTAAAGTCACCTTTGTGTATATCTTCATACATATTTCTATGAAGCCTTGGGGAGTCACTATCTTTGCCTCTTTAACAATTTAATAATCTCATTTTTAAAAGTATATGGGCCAGGAACATGCAGAGCTGACTTGCTCTAATAATGTTAATTTTTTTCTTCAGGGGGATCTCAGCTGCACATTTGGAATTTGCAGTTTTTACTTCATCTGAGGTCAGACAGGCTGGTTTTATAAACTGGATTAAGAAAACATGTAGGTAATCAAGCTGTACACTTCATTCTGTTGCAATTCTGTCCAATGTTCTGGAGTGTGTGCATGCAACCAAGAGTCCTGCACTTGTAGATGAGGAAAAACAATCTCGAAAGATTATTTTTCAGATCCTCTGGCAATGGTAATAAATTTTCTACATTCAGTTTGAGCTCCCAAAGTACTTAAGAAAAGTGTTCAACCTTTGATTGAGGTAAAAAACTACTGTTCTGTTTGAAAATTGTTGTTAGGTTTCTGCAGACATAATGGTCCCCAGAGTAAGAGAACTGACCAGTCTCTTTTTCCTTTCCTTTTCCTTTTCCTTTTCCTTTTCCTTTTCCTTTTCCTTTTCCTTTTCCTTTTCCTTTTCTTTTCTTTTTCCTTTTACTTCCTTGCCTACCCTTATCCCAAGGCCTGAAGCTGCCTCTGAGAATCCCATACTCAGAACCCTCATGCCACACCTGGGACATCAGGTCCACAATCCTCAATCTCTTTCAGCTCCCCTGGCTCCCAGCAGACATTGGGGTCGATCCTACCTGCACCTCCTCATCTCTTCCAGCTATGGCCACACCTACTGCCTCTCTACCCTCCCTTCCCAAGCTCTTCATCTCAAGCATGTAGGCTTCAAGGGATTCGGTGGTTGTGTAAAACAGCATTTGGTTTTCCATAAGGATCCAAGTTATTGGCAAAGAGAATTGTCAGCTTCCCTAGGGACCTTAAGCTTCACACCTGAAATGTAGTGACAGGCCGAAAGAAAATTGTTTCCCTGCGTTATCCAAGAATATCTCATTCCAGCACATCTTAACATTATCCCCCGTAGGAAAGCATTGAAGCCAAAAAAACTGAGGAGGGTTTATGAGTGTGCAAACCATTATGGCTCAGCTGTGGCTCATCTTTATTGTCCTCATCTATAGACATCAATACTTCTGTTTTATTTTCTTTAATGAAAAGAAGGTTTAGCGAGAGCCAGAATATTTGGTACAATAAATTCTGAGTTCCAGTTGTTTCCACATTACTCAGCAGATTCAATCTGATGATAACCATGTGCAGCTGGGCTGATGCCAAGCCTGGCCTCGGAGCTGTAAGATGCTCTGGGACTCCTTGTCCATCAGGCAGCACTGGCTCCATGAGTCCCAGGAAAGCTGCTGCTTTTGTAAGGATTTTAGCGTGTGTTTATGTGAACAAGGGAAAAGGGGGAAGGGAAGAGTGAAGTAAAAAAAAGGAGACAGGGAAGAATGGAAGAAATTAACATAAAGAACGATAAAGAGCTCAAAATGCAAAGGCTGCATACGGTTGTGCTAAGGATAAAAAAATAGCAAAAATGGGGAAATATGAGAAAGTTTAAGGAGGAGAAAAGAAAGTACAAGCACACTTGAATCTTCTTTAACATTTACATGAATGCAAATTTAATGTATGTAGTTCTCCCATTAATGATGCTCCATCTTCCATGCAAATTTAATTTCTGAAATCTGACTGTTAATTTAACTGGTGTTATTTATTATTGTTTTCTCCTGTGGTGCCTGGCAGATGTTCAAAACAGATCTTACCCTGGTAAATATTGAACAGACCCATTTTGTATTCCACATGTTAATCTCCAAATCTCTGTTTCTGTTCATATGTTATAGAAAGGGCTTAAGGCAACCCTGTAGGACAGCTTGACAGTGGCAGATCTTGGGATGATATTTTCCAGGGATGATATTTTCCAGGTAGAAGAGAACGGCAAAACTCCATACCTGTGTTTCATCCCAGCTAATTACAAAGTCTGAGGACAAATTTAATTCTAATGACCTTTTCCATCTGAAAATGAAGGCTGCATTGGCAGTGTTAACTCTGGCTTTAAATGGTGAAAGCTCCTCACTGCAATATTTATGTTAACCGTTTTTTGTGATGCAATTCCTAGTAAAAGTTCCAGTAGTAGTAAAAGCCACTATAAAATACGGTTGCCATTTTACAAGATACTTTGTGAAATACTATAAAATTACTTTTGTCATGATCACCATACCCACTAGAAAGATAAAAATTGAAACCATTTATCAAATATGCGGGGATTATCTTCCCGTTAAATACTTAGTCTTTAAATTGATGAATGTTCTGATGTGACCCAAATAGACTGATTCATGTCAGTTAAGTTATTTTTTTATGTTAGTCTGTGGGTCCTGAGGACAGCAATCACAAGGTCTACTTTATACCTAGTATACCTCTGGTTTTGTAGGCTCTTCCTGGAGTCGATAACACCCTTCACAAAACAATCCACAGTGGCTAGGACAGACTTCAGCTCTAAGGCATCATTCAGAAGGACTTGTTTCTTTTTCCTTATGACAGAGGAAATTGAGGATTAGCCTCTGAAGACACAACATTGTGAATACCTGCCTCAAACTCATCTTTCAGTTTAAGTGTAACCTTGAATTTGATTATACATTTTATGTGAACACAAGTCTTTTCAATTTTAAATGTATTTTTCTCTTCTCACTTCTAGACACACGTGGGCAAGACAGCTTTGCAAGGTGGAAAGACTCATCTAGAAAGCCTTCCACTTTTTAATGTGATAAGTACTTTTCTTTATTCATTTTTTTACTCTTCTTTTACTTGAATTATTTTGTTTCTTATACTCTCTACCATAAACTGTGTTCAGCTTTTACTTTGTCCAGGACTTGCCAGTATTTCAGCTCACTTTAATCTGAGTTATTACAACTAATACACAGTAGCAAATAGATTGCAGAACATGATGATCTTTCCAGGTCATTGGATATTTTCTCTTTCACTGAAATCACTGGCATTGGGGTTAAGCGCTTCAGAAGGACGAGAACAGGGGGGATTGCACCAACTGCAATGTCTCCAGAGTAACTGGGGGCACTTGGCCTGCGAGACGTCTATAACTCTCCTGCCACGGGACATACTCGCAGCACCTCTGGTGGCAAGCATTTAGCAAATTCTTGCAACATTCCATGTGGCAGCACTGCAACAATTCCAGGCATTGTTGCAAAAAACGTGGCTGTCATAGGGAGCAGAGGCCAGGAGCAGAGGCAAATAAAGAGGTCAAATCAGAACCTGTATTTGTAGTATTTTTAAAGAAGAATTATGGCCTGTTGTAAAAGGAACAAATGTCTCAAGAACTTTGTATAAGCCAGTGATCCCTTATTGCACAGGTTAAACTAGGGGTTTTTTTCTGCACAATTGGCCAGCAGAGCTAACAAAGCTGAATCTGCAGTTCTGAGACTCACAGGAGGAAATAAAACTCCTGTCTATTAAAAGGATACGGCAGTATATGGAAGATACACAGGGTTGTTAAATAAAGGTCTGTCCCACTGCAAGCACCTTTGTAGTGATTTATTTTTAAATCTGTTTAAATTACCAGAGCTGAATTTTCCTAATCCAGTCATGAAGGACTCTGGTACACAGTAAAGAAATACACTTTAAACATCTGTTACTTTAAAGATTTTCTTTCCTTAGTGAATGTTTTTTTTAGAAAAATTAAGTCAGTGGAATTGTGGCTCACAACAGAAGAGGGAAAACCACGAATAAAAGTCCAGAGAAGCTTTTCAAAGTGCCACTACAAAGGCTGCAGCCTCTGCCTCAAGAACTATGGAAAGCAATCAAGGTGGTGGAAAAGTGAATCTTGCTGCCAAGTATAAATGGGGGAAGTAAAATCCTGCACATGATAAGGCTTCTGTGCTATTGCTATGGACTTTACCTTGCTGGGTACACAGCTGCTGGCCACTGGCTCTGATGTGAGGTGAGTGGAGCTTCAGGGAGACCAGGAGCGCCTGACTTGGTTTTCCAGCCACCCTTGGTTTGTGTTTCTGCTGCCTGCAAGTCTGGTCCTGAAGGCTCTCTCTGTTAACTGGGAATTCCAAAGTGCCCTATTAAGACAATGAAGACATTCCTCTGCATGGGGAGTTTATTTGAGATCTACCCTTTGATTCTCATGTGTGTGAAATGCTTTCTGTACCAGAGGGCTCTGCTTCCAGAACAAACCTGGGCAGGCGACAGCATGGAGAAGCTGGCAGGGCATGGTTGTTAATACAACTTCTGATCAAAAGATTTATACAGTTGAATTATCAAATAATATCCAAACCCAATACTGTGGCACTTTTTACAGCTGTAAGAAAAAAAGGAAAAAAAAAAGAAAACAAAAAAGTTTTTACTTCTTCAGTATTTCTTCTAATTTGGAACAAAGGAGCTTTTTATATCCAAAATACCAAATACTTAAGTCATCCCCAACAGAGACATCTGCAATATTGTATTTCTGGATGAGAATTAGAGGCAATTATAGCACTGTCCTGAGATAAAAAACAGCCAACAAGGGTGTTTCAATTCTAGTCATGGATGACAAACAGTGTGGAGGTGAAATGCTGCAGCTGCTGAGTGATAGAGATTGCTATCAGGATTAAACAGGAAGGCTGTGTTTTATAGGATCAAGAAAGATTAGCCATGTGTTGAATATGGGATTATGAAGTAATTAAATAAATGAAGACACATTTCTGACACAAATTCTACACGTAAGAATGTAATTACTCATGTTATATACAATGTTTCTGTAATTTATCATTCAGGTCTTTGACTGGCAAGCAGAGCAGCCTCTTTCATACTCAGTGAAGTCAACAGTACTGAGGTGACCAAAGGACTGAGCCTGGTTCACTGTGCTAACAAGTGTGTTTCACAGGGTGAACTAACTGCTCCTATAAATCCATAATGGGTAGAACTCCTGCAAGTTTGGGGGAAACAACGTTCTGCTGCTTTTTACCAGCCAAGCCTAGGAGTTCATGAGTTGAAGAACTGGTCGAGGGAGAATTGAGTTGGTCTGATCTCCGGTGGGATCAAGAAAGTAGTAATTAGTGCATCTATGCAAAACTGTCATGGTGCATAAAAGTCCTCAAATATTTAGCAGGTAATGTGGTGAGTGCCTGGTGGTGCTGAAATGCAGTGGTCTCTGGGGTGAAACACGAGTCAAATGGAACTGTGTAAAGCTGAATGGCCATGGATTTCTGTAAGGTCACGGGGGAAATCTCTTAACCATCAGATTTTAAATGGTGAATGATCTTTTATGTCTGTGCAGAAGAGACAAATTCTCTATTGTTAAAAGCCTTACAGAAAAGGCCCCATACAGAATAAACTGAACAGTACCCTGTTAATCTAAGTAAGAACGGAGAAAGCTTGTGTTGACCCTGCCAGGTGGAAGTTATATAAACCTTATCTCCCACTGAAATGAACAGTTTATAGGATGGTCTGTGCACAACAGAGAGAGATTTGAGACAAATATGCGCCCTGGGCCACCTTCAGCAAAACAGTACAGTCCACTGTAGAAAGGAGGGCAGAGAAAGGCTTTTAGGTAAGGATTTACATCCAAATCTGCAGGGCTTCGGTTTGGATTTCTTCTATTTGTTGCTTTTATTGGGTTATATTTTGCCCTCCCGCAGGCATGTAGTTTTCATTAGATTCTATGTGCACCAAGGGGAGGATGCAATGTGGGGCGCTTACGTGCGTGTGTTTGGTCTCTGCTGTTAAAATTAATAAAACTTCACTGGTTTTTTCAATCCTAGGGGATTTTATTGAGGCAACATCACATTTGGGAACTGTATTTAAAATCAGATTTAGGAATAGATCTGTATCCTGAGTTCAGTGCTCAGATGCAGCAGTAAAAAAATAAATAAACAGGACCCTTTTCTGTACTACTAAAGAAACGCCTAATATGTCTGTCAGGAAATGTGGAATTAACCTTGTTGACAGTTTTTTGGGGAGAAAAGGCATTATTTACAAGACAGTTTAATGAACCATATTTGAAAAATGTCATCTGGAACAGTAGTCACAGCTGTATTTAAAATGACCATCAAAAGTATATGTCCTCATTTTTGGCCATCATGTGAAATATCAGGGGACGAGTTCCCTGATGTACGAAACCAGCCAGCCCCTCCCTCCCACCTCCTCCACTGACGATGGAGAACTTTCTTTTTTATCCCTGGAGAAGGTCTCCTCCTCTAACTCCAGTTCCTAGACTGGTGTAGCTCCCCTTGTTTCCTCCCCATTTTTAACAAGAGAAGCTGGTTCTCACTATGCCCTTCTGATGACCTGCGCAGTGTCCGACATCATTCTCCAGTGCAGGAGCAAAACCTCTTCACAGCATGGGATGTGCTGACCCAGGCAGGCAGCTCCTTCCCTGAAGAAACCTGGGATGACCTCTGGGCTTTGGAAATGTCACTGCTTCTGTAAATTGTAAAACCATTGACTCAAGACAGTCATACAGCACCGAGGGCTTATAAAAGCTTGTGTTTGATGGGGGTTTTATGCTTCTAAGGCCAATTTTATGTCTCTTCAGACTGCAGTGGTAGTGAAGATTCCACTGACAATTTCTCCCAAGAGATCATCCCCAGATACCATCACAGACACCTTCCCCGGGTATCCTCACAGATATCCTCCCCAAGATTCCTTACAGAATTCCTTGCCTTCTTCTCAGGATTCCTCACAGCCTTCCTCCCCAGGTATCCTCACAGACACCCTCCCCAGGTTTCACTGAATCACCGAATTGTTTGGGTTGGAAGGGACCTCTGGAGATCACCAGGTGAGTTTTGAATGTTTTCAGACAGGGACACTCCACGTCCTCCCTGGGCAGCCCGTTCCGGTGCTGTGCCACCCTCAACGAAAACTTCTTCCTTCATGTTCAGGTGAAACTTGCGCTTAATTTATGGCCATTGCTCCTTGTCCTGTCTCTAGGCACCACCGAAAAGAATCCGGCACCCTCCTCTTGGCAGCCTCCTTTGCGGTATTTAAATGCTTCCTCCTGTTTCTCCTTAACGCTTCCAGCGCCTCGCNGGACAAGCAGCGCACGGTGCTGGGAGCCCCGGCCGGCGGCACTGCCCGGAGGTAGGAGCTTCCTCTCCTCCCTGGCAGCCAAACTTCGCGGAGCCAGTGCTGGCTGCGCCCGCGCGGGGCTCGGCTGCCGTTCCGTACCGCCGTGCTGTTGTCCCTTGGCTGGTCCCCGCCCGGCCCCAGTGACCCGTTTTATTTTTATTGTTGTTATTATTATTGTTGTTATTGATGCTGTTCCCCGCCCCTCCGGGCTGGGCGGGCGCGGCGGGTCTCGGCGGAGCCGGCAGCTCCGCAGCCAGAAGTTGGCGAGGGCCGTGAGGGGCGACTGGCCCCAACTTGGGTCCCCTCAGAACTTCCGAGCCCGAGGAGCCGCTGCTGCCCTGCTGCCCCTCGCCGCTCCTCTTTGCGCTCCGCTCCTCTCCTCTCCTCTCGTTGCAGATGTCGGGGGTGCTGGTGATCGCTGCCTGGTGCTTCCTGCAAGTGGAGAGCCGGCATTCTGAAATCATCACGAGTAACAGCAATCACGGCAATTTCCTGGACAACGACAAATGGCTGAGCACCGTTTCGCAGTACGATAAAGACAAATACTGGAACAAATTCCGGGATGTAAGTACTCCTCCTTTTACCGCATGTTTCTTGCTTGTTCCATTGACCGGAGCATCCTTCCAGGGGGCTGCTGGCTGTAAGGAGCTGTGGGTAGAAGAGAAATGCAGCTTGGGCAACCGGTTGCTGCTTGTTTGAAGGATGTTCAGAGCTGTTTGGGAGCTCGACAGACAGTCCTGGTATTCTTGATTACCCCATCGACTGGGGCAGCCTGGGCTCCGTGTCAGTCTTGCTGTTCTTATGGTCTTCGATTTTCCTCTGGGGAGGAACTTTGAGTGAAGTTTCTGTGCTTGCTGCTTAAGAGTCTGGTTAACTGAAAAATGATGGAATGGTGTGTGTGTAAGAAGGAATACTTACCAGTTCAAGCCACAAGGTGGTAAACAGTGAAGCTTTTTGTGCCTGCAGTTTTTGTGGAAAGGATTTTATTGTCAATTCTGCTCATAGAGATCTTTGAGGCTGGTATAGTGTTGCTTTGGCTCTTCTTTTTTTTTTTTTTTTTTACAGTCTGGAAAATAGGGGTAGCTTCAGGATGTGTTATGATGTGTTGTCTGTATAAAACAAATTACTTTCTTAAGCTCAAAATTAATTCTAGACTTCCCCTAGTTTGAATACAGTCACGTGTATTGAGTCAATGACAGCAGAAAGGGAAATGCAACATCTTTAATAAAAGTAATATTTGAGGAGTTCCTTTTACTTCTGTTTTCTGTACACTGAAAAAGCTTTTTTGGAGCACACACAGAAAACCCTGCTTCAGTCTGCCCAAGATTGTGTGATGGAAGCATTAGTGTTCATGTTGATCATGAGCACAGTGAAGTTAAGTGTTCTTTATTGTCTGGGATTTGTGCACCTTGGCCACAGTGAGACTCCAGGAAAGAGAAGACTAGAGCTGGCTAGCAGTTCTGGTTGCCCTTCTGCAAGAATTTGTTTATTTATTTAGGAATCCTGGTCTTTTATAGGATATTAACAAGTCAAACTTTGATGCTCTGCTTTTGTCTCTGTGATCTTAAAATTGTATCTGACTTTGCAAAGGGGAAGTCAAAATATTACAGTTACATGTGGTGTTTCCCTGCCTGGCTTATTCTCCCTGTGTTTTTCTGTAGTTTTGGTCATCTCTGTGTGAGAAATGCTGCTCTGAATCTCAGCATAACAAGTGTGGCCTTAGCAATGGTATCAATTAACAGCTATCTTGGAGTGTGTCTTCATGTGCAGTCACTGATAATATCTTCCTACTGGGACTGCTGAGTTCTCATACAGAAAAGGGGATTCCACAGTAAATACAGACTCTTAGATTTTTACCAGACTTCAAGGGAATCTTTTTTAGTATCTGGTTTAGTCGTCTGGGGAGCAGAGGTTAAGGATTTTGCTTGTGAATTTCTATATCCCACTTGACGTGAGAATTGAGCAGCGTTTGAAAATGGTAAATTGAATGAAGGACTGACACGTTAATAATCTGAGAACACTTCTAGCTAGAGACAGATTTATAGCAAGGGACCTCTCAACCGTCTCCTTCCAAATGGAGGCCTAGTATTAATCATAAGGCTTAAAGTTTTTATTTAAATGTATGTAATTTTTACTTTTTCTGCTTCCCTCTTTATGTAATTTGGCTCTTCTTTGCTTCCCTCTTTCCAATTCCCTCTTCCTTTTCTCTTCAAAACTGGAGTCCTTGCAACTTCTCTTCTCATCCCCTTTCCCCAGTCTCACAAGTGCAGAGAAACTGCTCCTCTTCTTAATGAAAATGTTCATGAAGAATACCTCTCATATTTTAAGATTCAGCTAAGAATGCTTTTTTCAACTTTCTGAAAATGCTAAAAAACCCCATAAGGCCTCAGAACTCTTTTTCGTAGGGAGAATCATTTTATGGAAAAGAAAAACCAACCTTAACCAGTGCTCACCAAGCAAAAGCAAATAGTATAAAGTTTATGGAAAGCTTAGGTATCTTTCTATCCTGCTATCTTAATGGCTCTGTTTAATTACTTCAAAACTAGCATGTTACATACGATTATTCATGAAATCTTTTATGGAGCAAATTAACAGAGACTACTAATCATCTCCTACTAAGCCTTTTCCAAAAAGAAAATATAAAAAGCTTACATATGTAATTAAGCTCTTAATTACTTGTCTTCAACCAAATTGATTTACTGGATCATAATCTTCTGTGAGAGGTTCTGTGTCCACAGATGAAGACATGCATAGGTAGAGTTGCTGCCAGCACAGCAGGTATAGCAGCAACAGCACACTTCGTGCATGCAGAGATGTGGTTAGAAGAAATCTGGTCTTTGCTTCATGGCTGTGCATGGGATAGATTGTTAAAGTATTTGTTAAAACATTTCTTAAAAGGCCGCCTGATGAGATGTATCATAACAGTATTAATTGCTGTGTATGGACTAGACCAGCTTTTCGTTGACTAGTGTTGATTTCTAGGAAAATTATGATCCCTCTTCCCTTCATTGCCAAGCTAATGAACTAATTTTATAGACATCATGACTACATGAGGTTCTCAGTGTAGGCTTTGCACAGGAGGCTGGAATACAGAAGTGGTGTTGCAGTAAAAACTTTCTTGGATCTGACGCTACAGCTACTCCAGGGCAGAAGTACCTCGCAAATCAGCAGAGGCAAGGTTGCAGTGATTAGCACAATTACCCTTAGCTGCTGTCTGAAATTTATGTCATGTTATATAAACATATTTGCACAAGTATTTGTGTAACTGTGCCCTTCTGTACAGTGGGGGAAACACTGAAGGTCCGGAGCTGAGATTTGATGGGTTTGGGTGTGGCCACTTTATGTGCATCAGCACAAGCATCTGCACACACAGATGTGCATATAAATCTGTCATAATGTTGCAGTACTGGGTGGGTTGTTTACCCAGATGATATATAATTGAATATAAAATATTAAATTAAGCTTTTTTCAACTTTTTCAGTTGTTCTTTTCAAAATCAATTGGTTGGTCAGCCTTATTGAGCTATGGGCCAATATGGCCTGATTTGAGAAGATAGCTATTGATTGATTTTTTTTTTTTTTTTAGTATGATCCATATTTCTTTTGGGCAAAGACAGCATGGTAGTTGCACTTACTGTCTCAGCAGTCACTACTTTTCTGTGAAAAGAGAGTACAGAAGTATACCTCATTTGAAATCTGCATTACAGCCACAGAATCATGCTAACTTTTTAAATCTGACTGAACTCAATAGTGTGAAATGTGTCATCATTTTCCAAAGGCCTCAAGGGATCTGTCTAAAGCAATAGTTTACAATAAAATCTTTTCATGTGATTTGAACACAATTTGTTGATTAAGTTCTCCATTTTAAACACAAACAGAGCTGTAAAGAAATAGTAAGACCAATGTGACTGATCTGTTGTGAAACATTTGCTGTTGAAAATCTTGTATATTTTACATCTGCCCAGCATCAATAACGGTGTAATGTCTGTTGTATTAATACATTTTCAGTGCAATCTGAACCCATTATTCCAGTCTTCACCCCTTTTTCCATGTCTGCCATGGACTTTGTGTGATACATGACAAAATCTTAGCTCTGTCTTAAGTTGCATTTTATAGCTGGGGATAGTAGTATTTCTATTCCTCATAACTGTGTGTTGAAGCTGTAAATAAGAAAGGATGGAGCTCAGAATCTGTGGTAATATGGAATTTATTATTCACCTAATCCATATATTGAATGTGGCTTGGTACATACTTAAGTAACTGACTAGTAAGTTTCTAAAAAATAGAAACTAAATCAATGTAATTATTACTGGAAAAGAAAAAAGTAAGCAAGTGCACTCTTTAGGGAGGACCTCGAGCTATTTCCCTTGTGCAGATTTGAGGTTTGGAAAAGCAGGCATCAGGGATATGAAAGTGAAATCAGACCTTCTGATATTATGAACCCAAATAAGAAGGCCTCAATCTTTTGATCAAACCTATTGAGAGGGATCTTTTGGCTCGAGAGGAGCTTCAGAAGAGATTTGATAGCTGAATGTGAAGTGAATTCTTATGAGTCATAGGAAGCATTTATTGTTATGGGAATAGCCATACATGTTATTGTAATAGGTCACACTGCAGCATCTCATTGTGTTCATAGAGGCTTGGCACAGAAGGCACAGAATAAATGTCATTTTAGTGTTAGATCTGTCTTTAATCAAAATTATATGAACAGACTAATTCTATTACTTCTACTTGAAGTTATGTCTATTACATTATTAATGCTTATATATAAAAAGGTAATAAGTTCAACTAACCACAGATTAAACTGCAAAAAGGAAGAAAAAAGTTAAACGAACTAAGAGGATCTAGGGTAAACCACACAAGGAATTTTTATGAAGTTGAAAGCTAAGAATCTTGGCATGAACTCTGGTTTCAGTGCATGTTTATGCATGGCAGGCTGCCAGACCACGTTCTGAGCATTAACTAAGTTGTTTCTCAAAATTTTATTGCTTACAGAGTTTCAGTTCAGGCTATCATGTTAAAACCCCCATGCATTTTATGCCTGGAGATGCTTTGAGACTGTGCAAGCCCAAGAAGCAAAGCATGAAATGTCATCATCTGTGTGTATACATTGCTCAGACTTACTGGGGATAAATAGTTACACATCCATAACTATTCATGCTGAGGATAGTTACCAGAGATTAGATATTAGCTTCTCAGTCATAGGTCATAGGCTGCCCTGCACAAACCACTGAAGGGACAATTTTGTCAGCTATTAATGTACATCACCTTTCTGAGCCTGCGAATTCCTCCTCACACCGATCAGAAGTGCAGTGTCAGGGTGACAAAACAGGATTAGAAACTGGAGTATTTGTATTGTTCCAGCTTTGCCACTGATGAGTTTTTGTCCTTTGGGCCGGCTCTTCACACTTCTTCACTGCATTTCCCCTTGTTGGCACTTACCTTTCTCTGATTTTTTTAGCCCCAAATTAAAAGTGTAGTAGTGAAACTTGAAAGCAGAGAGTTGGAAAACATGACCAGTACTGAGAAGGGTTGGAATACCAAGCAGGCAAAATTGGAAGACCTTGGGAACTCAAGTAATAGAAATGAAATGAAATTTAAAAGTACAAAGTGGAAGGTCATGGAATTGAGAGCTAACACAAATTTATTCTGGGTCCTGGCAGCTCAGCTTGAAATAGATGAGAGGGAAAACCTGTGTTCTTTCATTATCTGCAGAGTTACTCTAAGTTAAAAAAGTAACACTACTCTGAGGAGAGCAAATACATTGTAGAAATGCAGAAAATGAAAGATTTCTGCTTCTGTTGAAGTAAAAATGTACAATGTATAGAAGGGACTACTTAATTGTGAATATTGTGAGCACTTCTGATCAGTGAAATTCAAGAAAGATTGTTATGGAGTTGGTGATCCAAAGGCCTTCCAGCATCATAGGAGAAAAGGCCCTGTTTTAAAACAATATAATATATTAGTTTACTCACAAAAAAAGTGATAACATAGGCATAGATTTTCTTCTCCTGTGTTAGAAGAAAATAGGAGAAGAATAAACAGAAAAGGACACCAAATCCAGTGTTGTGTCAAGATGAGATAAATCAATAGATAATTGGCGACAAAAATAATCTCACTGATAAACTTAGGGATAAGGTTATTACTCCACCCACAGTTATGTTTTAAAAAGTTATCTAAATGAGCACTTCATTTTCAATATGTAGCTTGTATCTTAACAAAAAAGATTATGATGTAGTGAACAGCAATAAAAGAACCTGGATTTGGGCATTCTAAAGGCCTTGGGTTTTTATATCACGTGTCTAGGAGGTTTAAGGCCCCTCGCTCGGTCCTGTGTTGCTCCATATCCATTCAGTGTGGTGGAACCTGATTTGTGACACCCAAATATCTGCTGGTCTGGTGGGATTTTTGAGGTAAAAGGTCATTTCTGTAGACTGGATTCTTTCTGCTGTCCCTTCCCTGGCAGACACCTGCCTTCAATGGGGTCTCACTACCAGGGATTTGAAATCACATTTTCTTTTCTTTTATGTTGTATTTAGGCCTACAGGAAGAATGAAGTCTTTTTCTGCCAAAAATTTATTAACAGAACATCTCTTTTTCTTTCTTCACCTCAAATGTAAGCACAGGTTTTTCTGTGATGCAGTTATTGGTGCATTCATTACATATATTCCTGGAGAAACCAATCAGGTCCTGCTAATTATTTGTAGTAAATTTAGTCTTAAGGAAGGTTACAGTACACTTGAAAAATATCTGCTGGCTGGGTAATGGATGTACCAAGTGGCTGGGATGTGACAGGACACAGGCACCTCAGGCTGGCTTCCCAGGAGATTATCATTCCAAGCCCACCTTGAGATTTAATTGAAGGTGAAGACTGTGTGTATTCCAGCAGATCTGAAGTACAACAGAGTTGAAATGTGATTTATAAGTCTACCCAGGCACTCCTAGCATAGGTTGTCTCTTAGAGCAATTCTTACTCAACAGAGGGACAAGGCTGGAATATAAATGTGATCAAAAAGTACAGCTGAGATGTACTTGCATGAAATTTAAAAGAATAGGAAAACATGAGACTGAGTCTGTGCAAGTGTAATGCATAATCAGCTTCTTACAACAGAAGAGATATGCTTTCTAAAAAGCCCTTCTCAAACTTGACACTTTCCTTTTGCAGTGGACAAGGGGAAAAATAATGGCATTTATGTCAGAATAATTAACTTGGAAGGTACAGAGAGCCAGCTTTTTCTAATTAACTGACACTTATCCAGCTTCCCTAGGAATTACCTAAGACTCTAAAGTTAAGTAGGTCAGTACAAAACTAGGGTGTTAGTTTCTGTATTATGTTTCAAATTATAACTTTAATAGTTTCCTCACTTACCAGAAGGGTTCTGCAAACTGCAGTCAAAAATCATATCCCTACCATGAAATTCTGTAGATCTGAAGTTCTGACTAACATGTTTTATGCATTTTTAGAGTAACCATTCTCGTATTCTACTGCTTGCCCCATCCTGTCCTTCCCCCCCCACCCCCGCCCCCCCAAGGATGGATTTCTTTTCCATAGGGGCTTGTTTTAATCCAAATTAAAATTGCAATTTTGTCAGATTCCTGAGAAACTCAAAAAAGAAAAAAAAAAAAGGAAAAAATGCCACACAAGTGAGCCATATGTCACATCAAACCATGTCAGTATTTATTATAGGAGCCTGACTTCTGATGTCTGTTAGTGTAAGAGCTGCTGTCAAGCTCTGGTATCTGTGGGTAAATGATACCAGTTTTATTTTAGGTAAGTTGTCCACAACGAGGGTCGAGAAAAACAGGTCCAGTATTCTCAAGGGCAAAAAGTTACAAGTAAAAGCCTATTTATGATACCCTGTTTTGACCATCAGGGAGATCATTACCTTTACTTTTTGGAGGGGTGTGGGTATTTTAGGTATTTTAACTATTTGCTCAGGTATTTTAACTATTTGCTCAGGTATTTTAACCACGAGGCTAGAGATATGTAATTCCAGTCAGTGTGTCTTTATCAATGTGTGCATGTTTTGAGGATAAAATGCAAGCCTGTCTGAATTTGGGGTGGAGCAGCTGAGCTATTTTTACAAGAAGTAGAACTTCATGAGGAAAGTGGGGTTCAAATATTACGTCTGGGATATGAAAACCTTTTTCTTTTAGATAACATCTGCTTATGCAAGGACTGTTTGATTATTCCTTTCCTTATGTAACCAAAACTGAGATTTGTCCAAAGGAGCTGTAGTGAAATCTTGGTTTTATTGAAGCTGATGGCCAAAGTGTCAAAGACTTTCGTGAGGCCTGAGTTTGATTCTTGTATTCCTCATCTTCCTGTTCTCTTAGACAAAGAACAAGTGTACGTGACAGACCAGTTAGATTAAACAGTTCTCTTTGCCTTTTGGAGGACACTGTGGAATTGGAAAAGCCTGAAAGATCAGGTGTCTGGCCAGCATAAATAGAAGCTCCCTCAAAGTCCCTGTAAGACTCAAACTATCTGAAAATCAAACATCTGTGGTCTACAAAGTACACATTTTATAGATTTCAACCAAAACAAGAAAGCAGAGTTGAAACAGAGTAAAATTAAGGTGATGCTGCTGCCTCTGGTATGATTTTTCTGTACTTCCACCACTTAACTCTTTCAGCTTTAGATAGGGACTTACTGCTGTGGAGTTACCAAGTCTTAACTCTGAGTAAGCAGTCTGTCATCAGCTAGATAACTCCAGCAGGTATCACTGGGGGATTTGCTATACCAGGTTGGCAGCTACAATTGAATCACACGTTTGGACTGAACATGTAATGGCTAATGACTTTCAAGGTTAAGATATGATTCAAAATTCAGTTTACAGATAAATTGCTAAGCTACTCAATAGTGACTTTGGCAGGGAGTAGATTGGTCTTTATCTGTCACTTCTGTGACTTGGCTTGTAATCCAGGGTAACAGAAAATCATTCTCGTTAAATAGGTACACGGGGACATAAATTAATTCTGTGATCTTAGCTGTCCTCTTAATGAACTTTGTGTCATAAATTTACTTCACTGATTGCTTTCTCCCAGGTAGATAGAAAAATACTTTATTAAAAATTACTGTTAGAGTAACTATATTGAGATTAGTTTTTGGAAAAGGTTTCAATATATCACATCTTAAAGTTGAGTTCTGACTAACACGGGGATTGATAGAGGTAAGTGATACTTGTCTGTCTATGCAGGTTGCTTTGAAATTGTCTAATCAGGAAATTCAGCTGTGTACGCAGTTTCATTTGAAATTGCACAGCATAAATTTTATGTGGTTTTTAGCTTGGAGATCTGTCTTCATCCTTCCTTCCCTGTGTTCCATTGTCCATTCAGAAGTTTATTTCGGCACTGTCTTCTAGTGTTTGTATATTGGCCTTTCTGACTTTCTGTTCAAGTGGCAGCAGTTAGAGAACTTGTTCCTGGACAGAAGACTGAGGTAGAAAAGTAGAGGCAGCTGCAGTCACTGGAACTGGGTGGGGGGATGCTTACATTTTAGAGAATGGGAGAGAGGCTGAAAATTATACTTGTAGGATTAAGAAGAAATGCAGCTAAGTTGTTTCTTCAAGGGAGTAGAAAACATTGCTTTTGGAACAGTGTTTCTGTGTGTACTAGGGATGTTGAAGTTGTTGGTAGAAGTTGATTGCAATTGGTAAATATTTTTATAAATCAGTTCGAGAGAATTCAGAATTCCCTGGCATTTCTTGGTGAATAAGAAGAGTCTGTTGTACTTTGAACACTTGATTTCTAGAACAACTCTGTCAGTCCTTCTGGCCGCGTATGTGCACCAGTGCCCGCTCTGTTGCCAGCACGTGTATCCCTGGCTCTTGCGGAGTTTGCTGAGTGTCCATCGCAGGCGGGGGGGCCCGGCTGTGCTGCCCGGAGCTGTCCGGGGCTGGAGCATCTCAGGGGCCCGGCTGTGCCTGCCCGGAGCTGTCCGGGGCTGGAGCAACTCAGGGGCCCGGCTGTGCTGCCCGGAGCTGTCCGGGGCTGGAGCAACTCAGGGGACTGTCTGTGCTGCCCGGAGCTGTCCGGGGCTGGAGCATCTCAGGGGACAGGCTGTGCCTGCCCGGAGCTGTCCGGGGCTGGAGCATCTCAGGGGACTGGGCTGCTCAGCGCGAGTGAGGATCCTACCTCTCACTTTAGAGTCCTGAAGCTTCTTGTGGCATCCAGTGCTACGTGGGAAAGCACTTTTCCAAAGGCACACGGGGATGTATATCTAGATTAGACAGATGTGAAAGCAGAGGATAAAGCTGGTTCAGAGTTATCCATCAAGCTAATGCCAGATATAACAACAAAATTTATGTCGTGCAAGTCCCAGGACAGTGCTCTTCTGCGGAGCGATGAACTGTGCTGGAATACAGAAAAACAAAGCTTAACAGGTCTGTGTTCTTCCTGTGGATATATGTGCCACCATCTGACAGCAGTGTTTACTGGCCCAGATTCATTTCTTGTTTGATAACATTAACTTCACTCAAGGTATATAAGGGATAAATTTTGTTCCTTTTTTTTTTTTTAGTGAAGTCAGGGTAAGCAATATTTTATGCTAGCTGAACATTATTTATTATTTATTTAATGCTAGGTGAATAGCATATTGGAGGGGGACTAAGTATTACCTGTTAAAGCAGAGATATTAGGCAAAGTGGATTTCCTGTACCTATTTTATTTTTATGTTAAACTATATCTAGTGAAACTCATGAGGCTCAGGTCTTTTACATCTACTGATCTTTTTAAACTTGTCTAAAAAAGATGCTGTTTCAATAAAAGAACACCGGAGTGCTGTATTCAGCAAGGATGTCTATAAACATTTGATAATTAGTGGTTTAAATACAGAATTGTCTGCAGTATTCCTTAAGCACAACCATGAATCTCTACATTATGGTTCACTCAGGACAGCAGCATCCAAAAGGAAACCGTGCTACATTTAATTAGAATAAATACAAACTGCTAAAATATTGCATACTGTCAGTTATGCCTAGAGCTGCAGTTATGCAGCAAGAAGGAAGTTGGTAAACCAGATATATTTGCTCATAAGGAAGTATACAGTGATTCAGATCAGTGACCACAGATTTATTAGTCTCTTCATGCTAATATAACAAAGTTAAGTTGGATATAACAAGACACTTAAGGGTTTATTTTCATTGGAATATGAGGCAAGATGGACTGAAATGAGGATCCTTATGTGACACAAATGTCTGGTTTTTTATTTAGTCTCCTTTTTATAAAGCCTTTGTCTCTTCTCATGAAGAAGTGCTTTCTGCCTTTGCATGTGTCTTATCTTAATAAATGTTAAAATACTCAGCAGAGGGAAGATTTTGTGACTTGTAATGGACTTATAACCTGAGATGAAATGTAATCCTTTTCCCCTGGAGATAGTGCTGCTGGAGATTGTGAGCAAGCATTTCCTATCCGTGTGCAATGCCCTGTAAAAGAGAAAAGACGACTGAACACAAGTACAAGAAACTTTAATGGGTATAGATCAACAGTTTTTGAGCATTCACAAAAAGCTACTATAAACTATTTTAGAGCCATGATAAAATATATTGAAACTTCCACTTGTAAAGTAACATATGGCATCACAAATAGTCCTATCTTGGTATGTAAAGGAAAAAGAAATCCAAACAACTTCTTACGGGCCATATTTTGCTATCAGTACTTTTTTAAGTAACTGCACAGCCTTCGCATCAGTTTTTGTTGAGATACTGCATCCACACTTTAATGGCAGAATATGTCCCTGTGTAATCAAGAACGAGCAATATTCTATTACAGCAGGGCAATGTACAAATACAGACAGATGTGGCATGTGCTGCAGTTTCCATTAGCGAAGAAAGAAGCTGCAAATAGGAAGCAATTTTGAAACCTGTCGCCATAATTGCAATCCCATTACTGATATATCAGGGATGGTGCAGTTGATGTGTTCCCTCCAGAATGATGCAAAGTTGTCTATAAAATTTGAACTCACTAAGGAGAGATGTGGATATAAAATAAGATACTATAAAATAAGATCCTTAAGGCATGGCTGATTTTAAAGCTGAAGCTCCCTGAAATTAGGAGTTAGTGAAACAGCAATGATGGAATAAATGTGTTTTCTTCAGTTATTTCTTAAAAAGAAAATCTATAGGTGCAAGGAAATAAAATAAAACTAAAAAAAGAAACCAAACCAAACAAAAAGCCCCCTAATACAAAAAAAAATCCAAAAGCCCCAAAGCCTACAATCTGTGTCATAGGCAAATGAATGCTGGATAATTTAGTGGATCCAGGCAGAGAAGTCATGACTGAAATGGAGACATGCTCCATTGGGTGAGAAGTCATATCTGGAACAATCTTTACTAAAGCCCGGTGATTTCATTTCTCCTCATGGAAAATACCTGGCAGAAAGAGGAAATGAGAACATGACATGTGGCTGCATGTATAGCAGGTAATGAATCTATAAACACAGAGAGAATGGGAAAAAGGTAGATGAGGAAAACCATGTTTCACTTCATTAGAGGAGGTTCCAAAATGACAGGTTGGTGGTGGTGTTAGGGTGAGAAAGAGAGGACAACAGGAAGGGATTTAGGAAGGATGCAGCTGAAAATTATTTACCTGCTGAGCAGCATCCTGGGTGACCCTGACTTGGGCAGCAAAGGGCTCTTGTGAGCAAAGCTACTGGCAAGCCCCACTTCAGATGTGTGTGTGATTCTGGGCACAGTTTTAAGCTTGTCTTGCTGAGTACACACAATACATTTTGGACTCCAAGCAATCACCAGTGGCCTATTGCCAGATGAGAAGCTCTAAACATCTGTCCTTCTGTGGTCTTCCTACTGTGTGACTTGTGTGGTGGGTGGTATTGCTTTTCATTTAAGATAAACAACAAAGATGCATGGTAAAAAGAATCTATGCGCTTTAATCACTTTTTTTCCCTTCCGATGTAATTGTGGATATTTGTAGCATTCATAATTAGCAGAGGAACAGATGGCAAAAGCTTGGTTTAAAACAGAGCATCCATCGAGTGATCATGTGCTGCTGCAAGCTTATTTGGGAAGGAGTTTTCTCCCTTGGACGGTGCTCCAATACAGTGGTGCAGGAGTAAAGTAGGAAAATAATTTCTAACAGTTGGTGTAATTCAGTGTGTAGGACATACATAAAGCATAGAAAACATTTAAACTTACAAAATATCTCCTGGATGCTCATGTGGTGTTGATGAATTTCAACCTTTACTGTTCTGCAAAGCTGAAACCTGTTATGTATTAATTTATGTACAGGGGAAGTACAGCAAAATGTCCCTAAGATTTCCCCGTTCCTGACCTACATCTGCACAGCAGGGAACAATTTAGTTGTTCTGTGCTCAAATTTCAGTAACTATTGTACTGTAGCTTAATCAAAAAACACCCCCAACAAAACAAATCAAAAAGCCCCAGATATATATTTTGCTGGTGTACTTCCAACATTAACATGGTGCTGCAATTTTTCAAAGCTGGAAAACATGAAAGGATTTTGTCAGCATTTCACCATGACACTTGTTTCACATAGAAAGCCAGAGGGCAAAACAAAGTGGTTTCTTTTGGTCCATGTAATCTTTTTAGAAGGCAGTGGTAGCCCTGCAGGCACAATCACTGAGATTTGTATGAGGTAATGTTCGAAATGATGAGATTCTGGGTGTAAAGGCTGATTGATTAGTTGTGTGATTCCATGTTCCAAATTCAAAACTTAAAAATATTTGATTTTAAGGAGAGGTAGGAGCAAGGAGAAGGTTGCTAAAGGGAAAAATAAGCTAAATCTGTTTTTCATCGATAAAGTAGAAATATGGTATCCTCCATCCCAAAGGAGCTGAATGGATTATTGCAACATCCAATCTAGTCGAGATCACATTTTCTTTTTTGCTTTTATCTTTTCTTAAAAAAAGATAAATGAACCCATGTTGAGATGTTTATCTCTGTGAGATGACCTGTATTTACCTTCAAGTCACAGTGAACTGGATATTCTCTTTCTCTGTGAAACTATGTCACTCCTTCTCCCTGCAGACTCTATGGATGCGGACATAAAATATTTCCATGAGGACAGTGGTGCCATTCTCTCTATGTATGTAATATTTTGGAGGATATCTGTAATAGCCAATGAAATCATCTTTGATAGCTCCTATTTTTCTCCAGATGCTGAACTATAAATTTAAATATATTGTGAGCCGTGTTTTCTTTTTCCATGGTGAAATCCCTATATCTCTTCACAGTAAATAGTTCACAGAATATAGTAGTTTTGTGTTTGCCTAAACATCTTTCTAAAATTTTCATCTTCAATTTCCATTCAAAACCAAGTCAAAATTTTTTCACTATGAAAATTAAAGTTTCCAATGGCACCAGTTTCTGCATTGACAAGATTGAATGAATTGTTAGTGCTTATTCAGTTCAGCTGACAGGGTTTTCTTATAATTCTTGAATGTATTTAGATCATAAAACTCTTGGGATGGAAACAATTCTGTGTTGATTGTGCAAAAGCTGAGAGTTCACTGGGGGCTGTCATCTTTGAAAGGACTGCTGACCAATATAAATTTTATAATACAAATAATTAATCTTTGTCTCCAATTGATGTGGTCAGTAGTACAACTAAATTAAAGCAACCATGTCAGTATGGGGTCTTTTTGTGTTGAAAATGTCTCTGCCTTCTCAGTGTGCTGTTCTTGTTAAGGATGTTTTGCTCAGACCAGAGACAAACTTCAGCTAAGTTCATTGAAAGAACAGCACTTACACAGGGTTTGACTTTTCCTGGGACTCATGTACCTCCCTTTCCTTTTGCAGACCTCATAAAACCAGTTCAGGTTCAGAAATAGCCTTTTCTAAGTTAGTTGAAATATTTTCAATTTAGAGATTATCAAAACAGTCACAACCATCTTGGTATTCAGTTACAAGAACTACAAAAGCAATATAGTTTCAGTTGCCCCATAGCAGAATTAAGCCCAAGCTGTTTGAAACTTTAGTCAGAATCTCTTCCTTCACCACGAGTTTCCGGAAAACATTAGCTTATTACAACCACTTGAGCCAACAGGCCCATGAGTTGTAGGAACTTTGCCCAGTAGAGTTCCACTCTCTCCCTTGTTTTTGAAGCTTTCAGTTAATTTTTAAGATGCTTTTTCTCATAGTGAGTGCTGAAACCAGCTCAATGGCTCCTAGTTGCATGTTCATGGCTTCAGAAGATGCTGCTTAGTTGCTGAAAGTATGGGATAGACAAAATGACATATCTATCGCCCAGGGTCTGAAGTGAATGCAGCTGTGCTACTTGAAACTCCCCAACTGCCTTCAAAAGCTGAAGAATTACATGGTGTTCCTCATAATGACAGGGCTTACAGCTACCTGCTGAGGTGAGAATTGCTCCTCCCAGCTTAGACTGTAACTTGCACTAACGTGACTGCGCAAAAAGCTGAGGAAGAAATTAAGGCCACCTAATCCCCTCTCCTAGTGCCACCAGCAGCCCAGTACTTAGGGCTGTGTGTTGAGTGGCTGTGGATAGTTTGAGAAAGCATGTTGGACATACCTCAGGAATATAGTGAGAGTGGAAGACTTTTGTTTTCAGAAAGATCATTAAGTGACAGCTCAGCAACAGAACATGAAAAACGTGCTCGGTATGGTGCTAGAGAAAACCAATGAAATCCAACGACAGGGAGTAAACATCATATTAACACTTGGGAGGAGTGACAGGAGGGAAAATACAAAGGAATTTCATAAAGCGAATTTTCATTTGCTGCCTAGGGAGTGTTTCTTTCTGGGGAAAGGCAGAATGCAAGTTGTTGCCCACCTTTGTCCAAAACACTGTTTATCGAGTGAATTCCTGCTTTGGGGGTACTGCTGCCTTTCTGAGCTTTCTAACAAGTGCAGCGTTAAGTCGAACCATGGAAGATTTGCACCCTGCTGTGATCATGCAGCTCTTTCTCCTCCCACCTCCTTTCGATATGCCAGCTGCAGTGCTCAGCCTGTGCCTGCTTACCCTTTCCGAGCACTACACATCCTTTTTACCAGGCCTGTACACAGAGACCACAGAGGCAGGGGATGGTTGGTGACTTTATATTCCTGCATAGAACACAGCAGCTACCCAGCCTTCCCTCCATGTCTTCCAGTTCATCACTCCTTGTAAATCTGACACTGATTTCACTTCTGTGCTTAGTTAAGAGCACTTCTTTTATCTTTTGCTTTCACATGAACACAGTACACAAATAGCAAATGCTAGAGCGCTGTGGGAATAGCTCCTCCTTCGTTTCAGCCTCATCATTTCTGTTACATAAATGGTTTTATTTTTATTTTCAGCTTTCACTTTCTGAAAAGCAAAGCAAAATATATGGATTTTTAATCTCTACAGTCTTGTTTTTACCCTACTGAATATGAGAAAAATAAGTCTGTTTTTCAGAGATATACCTTAGATCATGCTTCACAATTTCATAGCAAATTCCCAAAAGTGAAGCAGTAGGAGCTGTCACTGTAATTTGGATAATAAAAACAATAAGAAAATACCAGACTAAAAGTCATGTCCAGCCTCACTTAACAAATGAAATGACAAACTACCAGCCAGAGTTAAAAAGAATATCCAATATCCACAGACTCTGCTTTTATCCCTGTGCCACTGGCAAGGCTCCTAGATTGGTGCCTGGGAGAGCGTTGATAATTGGCCAGGGTATGACTGCACATAAGTGCGAGAGGCCACTAAATCATTTGGTACTTCTGGCAATTTTATGCCAAGAGAGCACTGGGATTTCTGCATGTCTGCAGCGAGCAGGATGACTGCTCTGGAAGAGGAATCCTAATGTGCTTGAGATCTCTGTGGAAAGGATCCACTAGCATTTTTTGAGATGTTCTGGCAGTATGAAGCAGTTCCTGTTACTGAGATCCTGAGGGTAAAAAACCCTGAGTTTAAAAAAAAAACCACAAATCAACCAACCCAGATTAAAACTGTCTCTGGCAGTTTGTTTATATGAAAATTATTCACACACTTATTTACAATTATACAAACTGTTGTTTAAGATTCAGAGTTTTATGCCTAAATATAAACCAGTTTAGGTAAGTTTTACTGTTTATTCTCAGAGAAAAATCTGTAACATTTTCCACTGAACCTGTATGCACATCTTATAAAGAAGTTATCTGTAGAATGAATTTACCTTGTTTTCAAAGAGTTTCTTTCTCAACAAAGGTATATTCAGAAGCAAAACAGGCAGCTTTTTTTACTGTTCTCCTTGCTATCAACTAGAGTAGGCATGTTCTATGATTCCATGATGTAGTTATAGTTTCCATTCAGAAATAACTGATATTCTGTCTGCTCCTCTGCTGTATTTTGCGGTGAGCTAAGCTGTGTAGGATTCCCTTATAACATGTTGAACTCTCCCATGGAAATAATAGACTGTGATAACAGAGGCCAAACTTTCATGATTTCTGGAGTTATGAATTTTAATGTGATACTAGCACTGAAAAGAGTCTTTGAGAATGAAAAATTGATGTTTCCTTATCTCCATTTTGAAGTATGGTGTAGAGAAAGTAAAAATAATTAAGTGCCCTTCATTTTTTCCTTCTGGTGACCAGTTTTCTGACTTTTACCCATTTGGTGACTATTTTAGCCTCAAGCTAAGTCCCTGAAAACCAGACAGAATCTCTTCCTGCCTCACACAAGGTTAAGTCAGTATTTTTGAAAGGACTGTTACTAGTATAGATTATCCTTCAGGCAGTGCTCTCTCCCTTCGGGAAACTCTGCACTGACATTTAAAACCCTGTATTTGACATATTCATCAATAATATAGGGATAGGTGATGTGCTTCCTGAAAGAGATTTAGTCATAAAATATTTTGGCTCTTGTCCTAGATGAAGAGCTCTAAGTAGAATTAAAGCATCTTGGATTTTCAATATAGGTTCTTTCTGTTCTTTAAGGCTTCCTGCTTTGTCTCTGGGTTCCCAGGAACCCACCTACTCTTATTTATCTCTGAAGCTGATTTTAAGCAAGAACTCAGGTCTCAAGGAAAGAAAACATTTTAATGGGTTTCTCATAATAATCTTGCTAGTAAAGCATACTTAAAAATAAACTGCTTCTCTCCTTCCCTCCTTTCTGGAGTGAGCTGAGAGGACAACAGCTGAATCATCTGTCTGAGTCATGTAAACTGCTGTCATTGTTTGATGTAAAGATGAACTAAAAAGCTGTCATTTGCTTGGGAATATATTTATACTTGACTCACTTGTCCAGTGAAGGGGAGAGTTTTTGCTAGTTTGGTTTTTTTTTTTTTTTACCTCCTTTCACATGGAAAATTACAATGAAGCCATGTGTCATTTTAATGGCTATAAACTCTGCTACTAAAAAAGCTTTACAGAAATCTTCCACCTCAGAGCATCTGTCAGCATGAAAGTCTGGCTTTTTTGCATTTGTGCACAAGCTCTGTGAGGCCCTGTGCAGACAGACCCTTCCTTCAGAATGCCTGGGCTTGTGCAAACGCCTTCTCCTCCCCAGCTGTGTGCTGCCTGAAATGATTCGCTCTTTTCCCTGACTGTCCGTGCTCTCACCCTGATGTCTGACAGCTGATCCTCAGATTCATGTGGGTTTTGCTTTTGCTTTCACTTTCCTTCCCCTTCTCCATCCCTCTTCTTATTCTCTCTTGGTTTATCTTTCTATAGCTCTTGTAGTTGACTCTGCAGCACCTTCTTATTTTGCACTTCGCACTCTTTTTTTTTTTTACTCTTCACTCTGTCATCTCTGTTGTCCATCCTCTTTCTTTACTGCATTTTTCTGGTGTTAATCTTTCTTCCCTCCTTTTATAATAGATATCTTTAATATTTTCTTCCTTTAACCAAGTCCTGTGACTTTATTACCAAATATTGCTAGACAGTAAGTCATAGCAGAACAGAGTTACTTTATCCAAACTGATGATGATGTGGTCAGTCTGATTTTTGTCTTAAACCTGGCACACTGAAAACTGGTGTATATTCCTGCCCAAGAATTCCTGCATTTTGGGGTTATAGTACTTGAAAGAGTTTAATACATTTCTTACCTAAGGAATCTAATAATACAAATCCTCTCACATGAACTGGAAGGTTTAGTTGTCCAGTTTCTGTGCACTTAATGTTTTTTCTGGGACCTGCATTAAAGCAAAGTGCCATAGTCTCTTTTAAGTGTAGTAATTTTTAAATCTATTACAGCTGATCTCAAAATATTAAAAGAAGAAAACAGTGATATTTCTGCTTCTGTAACCCTACAGGATCATTTCTTTATACTCTGGAAGATGGAATTTATGTCACTTAAACTTTGAGGCTAAACCCAAGTACGACACTCTCCACTGTGACTTGCAGGCTGCGCTATCATATTTTTTCTCATTTACCCCTAATCAACAGGGCAAGCTTCTTTTCGGAGATGTACCTCTCTCCAAAGTTTGTTGGTATGTTTGGAATGATTCTCATGTTTTGGAATGCACTGGATTCCAAGGGAAGTCATTTAGAGATACCAGATTAGAAAGAGTTTGGATTCCTGAGACAGTGGTGTATACCAGATCAGTACAATTGCTCCAGTGAGTTTAAAGCCTAGCTCAAAACATTAATTTTTCTGTTAGACAGGAGATCATTAACAAGTGTAATTTTGTCTGTCCTGCAAATAAATTGAACAGAGCCTCTTGGAGCACTGCATAAGGGATAAACACTAATGTAAAGCAGCTATACTCATTTAACTCAGGAAATAACAGTATTGTATAAAGCAAGTTGCATTATGTAAAAGATCCATTTGAAACCCTAAGTCGACGTTTAATATTGGGTATTTACCATTTTATAGGTGCTACAAAAATTAATTAAGTTTGTAAATGTCATGCTCTGTTTCAGGAGAACGGTAGCCAGACCATTATTATGTAAAATACCATGGAATTAAATTGCATTATTTTGATTAAGTCAATATAAGCAGACAGCTTGGCTATGCTATGGTTTTGATACCTTGCCGGAAGCTTCAAACAAATTGTTGTTATGATGAAGTTGTGAAGTCCTCACCCTGATAAAGCTTTATCATGTTCAGATTGAAGATACTGCTTCAACATATTTGAGAAATTCATAATAACCCCCCACCTGGTTCTCTTATCTTCATGGCAAACCATGGTTTCTACTTATTTGATCACTTGTGTGTCAAAGCAGTTTCCCAGAGAGCCTGAGAAAATTAAGTGTGAGGCAAATCACTGCCTCTCTGAGTCCCACTCCCTTTTCCCAAAAGATCTGCTGAAATTGGTGGCATCCTTCCCCTTTACCTGTGCACACATTGTGTAACCACAGAGATGAAAGTCAGTCATATTTCCAATAATTTCAGTGAATCCTTATTTCCACATTTGTGCTTAGCCCCAGTGCAACCAGCAGAGTTTTGCAGACCCCAGTAAGCTGTTCAAGCAATTGGCCTCCTCACGCTTGGAAGTAAAAGAAATACATAACCTTTCTCTTTCTTTTTTACTGGTTTTATCAGCCAGCCAAGTACAAGTTCTCTTTCTATTCAGTTACCTTCTGACAATTTTGCTTATGATTCTTGTGTATGATACAATAAGGTGTAGCAATCTGTGACATCAACTGAAGTTTTATAACCAGATTCCTTGCAGCAGTCTCTTCAAATGTGTCTACTTATCCGTATTTTCTTCTGCATGGTGCTTTTTCTGATGTGAGTAAATAGGAAAACCAGAGGGAAAAAAGGCTAGCTTTGGGGAGGAGGTGAGGAGAATGCCTTCCTTTCAAAGGAGTTTAAAATAAAATAAAGAAAACGGATTATTCATAAATTTAGAATGAATTCTGGTAGCTGTAACAAATATGTTAACTATCAGTTTTGTTAAATATGTAGACATAATGCTTAGAGTTGCCAAATCTGCAAATGTTTAAGTAGAGGTTCAACTTTAAAGGCATAATGGTGAATTCAGTGGGCTGGTTTGCTGTCTCCAAATCAGGGTCTCCTATGGCTGTTTGCAGGATTTATGTTTAGTGATGCATTTCATTAGCTTATGGTTGAATTTTGAGCCCAAATAGGAAGCTGCATAGTTACAAGTTTCAAAATCTGTCTGCTTTCACTGGAAAGCTATTTATTTTGCAAAAGTAATTTAGTCACTCAGTCCTGATAAGAAGACTGTGGTAATAAGCAATCAGAAATGCTATGTTTAGTGTGGTGGCCATATGTTGATGCCATAAAGTCACAAATGCATTAGCAAAAGAACAGATATGTTTGAATCCTGCAAAGAGTATTGAGGAAAATCTTCTAGTGACTGACATTCCTAAGACTTCATGAAATTGTGAAATGCTTTACCTGCCTTTGAAATGCAGCTGTCTGCAGGGTAAAATGTAGCAGCTGGTCTTACACACCAGAGTTAACCCAACCTGACCCTGCTAGGCTTGGAATCTGACAAAATCTCAGTGGGAGGCTGTAAGGCTGCAGGCAGACCTGCAAATAAGCAGTATAAATTACTGACAATTCCAAATAAATGACTAAGTGTTGTAGGAGATATGGAATGTGCCATTTTGTATTTTACTTTGTGGGATCACAATATGTATTTTATTCTTTTCAAGCTGAGCTTTCCTTCTGTTTTAGTGGGGTTGATACTTCTCTATGAACCCACTTCAAGGGTTTTGATTATAGGTCCATTCCAGAATGACAAGGTGAAGTTATTTTCTTTTCTAATTTTGGTGTTGTTAAATTCTGAGTGCTGGCAGGGCTCAAAGATTAGTCACTGGGACAGATTTGCCATTATTTTCAAGCAGTCTGGTGACATACTGGTGCTCTGAAGCTTTCACTTTAAACAAAACTAAACTGACCTTAGTGGTTGTTTTGGCTCTTGTTTCGTGGTTGAACACTTCTATAGCTGATATGCAGCTCTCTGTCCTCAGCTGCTGATCAAAATCTAATTAAATGCTTATTCCTGAACTTGAACCTCTCCCAGCATTTTTCAATTTTTACCAACTTATAAATGTTAGTCATTTGTAATTTTCAAGTGCCTGTTGTTTAAGGTTGAAATTGTGGTGCCACTCAAGTCACTTAAATTTACCTCTAGTGGGGTCATGTTTTCCACATGAAAATATTAAACATAACACATTAATTTAAAGCTTCTTTCCCTTGAAAGACAAGAAAATAATCCTATCCGAAGAAGCCTATTTTTCTGAAACATGTCTGTACTTTGCTTTATAAGTCAGTAGCCTCAAGCAAAAAATAAATAGGTATAGGCCAAGAAAGAATCGTTTCAAGTCAGAACACAGGAACGCTGTTGCAAGTGGCCTTTAGAATTTGTTCACTAGTACAATTCAGGTAATAGGAGAGTTCCAAAGCACCTACTCGTATTTGTCATGTCCAATACTGTTACAATATAAACCAAAAAATCATGGAAATAGTAACAGCTTCTAAATACGAAGGGGGGAGGAAAAAAAAAGAAAATTTGAACCCTGAGCTATCTTGATGTCTGGCTTTGTTTATAGTTTATAATGTGTGCTAACTGTATAAGGGGATGTGAGGATTATGATTTAGCAGTTTAAATCCGTTTAAATTTGCTGGTCTAATCTAAGGGATTTCTGGTATTTCTACTCAATCTATCTGTGTGTCTGTTCTGTCTGTTCAGTCATTTCAGATACAGGCAGTCTTCTCTATTGATTTTATTCCCTGTGATATTGCATTTGATATGGCAATTTTTCCTGCGAGCATTTCATCTCATAACCCATTGAATGTGCCCCAGATATAGTACTTTGCCCTACTTCAGTTTGCATACAAAACTGGATTAGAATATTAAAGCCAGAGTTTGATTGAACTATTGGTATTCTTCATAGTGAGCTCCCAAACTTCCCTTGGAAAAGGTTGATATGGAAAATTTGAAGCTTTACATCCAGGCTTCCTTAAGTTGTGTTATACTCACGTATATACAATACACGTTTATCTTTCTAATCCTCTCAAAAACAAAGGTGTATACATTCAGATGTGTAGGGCATATTCCTCAAAAATAGTCAGTGATTCATACAAAGAATCATTCTCTTGAACTTTAACTGTGAGAAATGTGCAAATACACTGTTTTGTTTTTATCTTGTTGGAGGTATGACTGGAAAGTAATGCAAAAAAGAAATATAAAGTAAAAAGTTGAGCAAAACACCTTTTCATTCTTCTTGTGTCTTCTGGAAATTCTTGTCATGTGTTTGGTTCATTTATGAGGACTTAAATCAAAATCTGTTGCTCAGGTTTCCTTCTGCTCTATATGAATTCTTATCCACAAGAACAAGATGTTGCCAGTGACAGGAGATTGCCCATGTGACTGAAATTGTTACATTGGACCAATGGAACTATATTTGATTTCAACAGTTGAGCAAAATAACGTAGTGGTGAGAGGTTTATGGTCAGAAAACATGAATTCAGTCACTTGTACTTTACTGGACATCAGCAGCAAGGAAGGATGATAAAAAAAGAAAGTGCTGCATTTTATTCTCTCCCTACACAGTGTGTCACTACCCATTGTGGAATCAATGCCCTCAGGTTTTGGGCTGTGTAGCACTACCTGGTAGATGGCTCCCAATAACAGCACTTGGATTTCATTGACAGATTGGGAGCCCTAGGGAAGAAGGAGGATCATGTTAAGAAAATGGACAGCAAGTGGCTGTTGCTCATTTATTGATCTTAACTAGATCTACCTCCATAGGCTATATCATACTTGCTCTAGATTAGATTTTTATTTTGAAGTAGTTACTTAGCAATTTATGAAAGAAGATTTTTATTTTCCAATTAAATATTAGTGTTGATGTTAATGAATGATGCTACAGTATTTTGAAACACCTAACTTTTTAATTTTTTCCCTTTTTTCCTGCCTTTCCATGTAATTACTCTTTGATTTAAGGTAGCTGTTGATTTGTTATACACTTGTCCTTGGTGTAAATAGATAACCCTTAAACATCAGATAAGAGGGCATGAGTGACATTTCCCATTATACAGCTCCTGCTGTCACTTACCAGGAAACATTTCCTGCATTGGAATGGATTTTCTTTTCTTACAGAAACTCTTTTGTGGTATTTGTTGACAATACTAATGACAATTAGCATGCTTCTCCATATCAATAGACAGTGAGCAGCCTATCCCCAGGGCAGCTGGCATGTCTGTCAATCCTGGAGATGAGGGTGTGACGTGAATCCTGGCAGGAGACTGGACAGAGTGCAGCTCTAGAAAGAGGTAATGGAAGGGAAATGACTCATTACTGCAAAGTATAATCATATTCTTGCCACTTTGAAGTTCTTGTGGAAAGCCACAGAGGTTTGCAAGGAGAAATCACTGATGACCTAAGACAGAAGGAACTGGTTGGCTTTCCCACAGGACATGCTTGTCAAAAGTGATCAGTGTTTCCTGGGCATTTCCAGGGGACAATAACTCTCCCAGCAAGTTCCCCTGTTGCAGTTAGGGCTGCTGAAGGTAGGATTTTGTTATATGTGAGTAGGAAGAGGGAGTGGGAGTCGCTGTCTGAGTCAGTGACTTATGGGCTGGTTACCTGAGAGACTCAGGCTGCTGCAGTTGGCACGGAAAGGCTTCTCAGTAAAAAAGAAGGAATGTGTAGCAGACTGCTTGCAGTTGAGAGCTCATTGCAAAGTTCGTCACTTTTAGTCTGACATGCTGAGTACTTGCTGACCTTCAGAGGAAATAGCAATGTTCTTTCTTTTACAGGGATTCTTTCTGAAAAACTTTTCCCTGGGAGGGATTTTTCATACACATTTTGCTTCTGCTTTGAGGCCTGATCTAATTGTCACATCGTGCATGGATGCTGCTGCTTTAGGTGGTTGATTGGGTCATTGGCAAGGCTTTCTGTGCTCAGAAGAGATGCCCTTTCATGTATGTCCTTGTGAGTGTCCTGCAACAACAAATGGGACACATCAATAAAATTTTACTCTTACTGTCCATAGTCTAAGGAATTCTAACTTTGATAACATAGTAGACCCTAGAGAAGAATCCAGGCTCATCTGCTAAACGTTTTCTAATGCTCAGGAATCGTAATGCAGTGCTGATTAATCTGCTATGTATTTTCTAGTTTTGCAGAGCATGTCACAAGTAATTGATCTAGGATCGTATTTCGCCTTTATTGCCATGCAGCTAGAAATATATACCAGCCACTTAATTAGAGCCAGCTTCTAATGAAGATAATGAAAGGAACAGCAGTAAATGGAGCAGAAGCAAGATCCAAGTATTGCTTAGTGCAAGGTACAGGATAAAGGCTTAAAAACGTCCTTTTTAGCTCCATGGTTGTGAGGCAATTCTGTGCAAGGTCAGCAAGGTCGAGGTTTCTGCCCCCTATAATGGCCTGTTCTCATCCAGCAGAGTATTGAATCAGTCTGGAGATGTGTGGGGCACAAGGAGAGTCTCACTGTATCCCTTCTCTTGAATATGTCTCTGGCTGAAGTATCTGAGATGGCAAAAGAATTTATCCAAGAGATTTGGTCCTGAGCAACAAACTTTGGTCCAGATAAAAATCTTGCCATACTCAAGGCGTACAGTGTTTTTGTATTAGAGACACCAAATGAAGAAAATATTAAATCAGTTAAAATAAATATATCACCTAGGAATCACTAGAGAGGATCCAGACTGCTACCAACAGACTGTTTGTGGCACCATGTATAATGGCAGAAAATCAAATGTATCAAAAATGCAAATTCAAGGCATAAGAAGGAACATTTAAAATCATTTGCAACGACCGATAGCTGAAGAGAAATATAACTGTGATTGCTACAGCTGCAAGTGTTTTGCAAGGTTATGGAGCTCCAAGAGGAGAGCAGTAAAGCTGTAATAATTTTTTTTAATCAGAGACAGATTGGCAAGACACAACTCTGAGCCCAAGGGCTTAATAAATGAAACTACAAGGACCCGCAAAGTTACTTTAATTTTGCAAGGAGTTTGGGTAAGTGGCAGCCTTTTACACATTCATTCAGAAGTGAGAGGATGAATATTCAGTTTGCATTCAACCCTGAATGCTCTGATGGTGTTTGGAACTGTTCAGGCAGTGACCCCTGTAATTCAAGGGCTGAAATCTGCAAGCCATCACCACCGGCCTATTTTTCCTTCCTTTCTTGATTTAGGTTTTGTTTGTTCTGTTTCAATTGTATTGTGGGGTTTTTTTCTTTGTTTGTTTCTTAAGGCTCCTGTTTTAAATTGTGATTGGGCTGAGGGAGTGACAAAAAGAGCACACATTCTAGGTGTATTTTTTCTTGGTAAGTGACGCGCACTATCGCTGGATGCATCCAGGGGAAGGTGGAAAGTTCATTGGATCTGCTAGAGAGCATACTGAGTGCAATCATTTAGAAGATTATAGGGGCTCTAGTTCAGAGTTAATACAGTGTAATGTTTGTTCATCAATCTATCTGCACATAGAAGAACCCCTCAGAAAATTCTGATGGACTGTGAATTCTTTAGAAAGTGAGTCTGGGAAATGTGGTAAGATTTTTTCCTGAGCTGTGCTTTTCACTACAACAACGACAATTTTCAAAATCTCACAAGAAGGCACCCCCCCGATACCTTTTGGCTTTCATGTAAAATTCTGTTTCATCACAGTGTGCTGATTTTTGCAAGGTTGCTGTGAATTTCTATTCATTCATTACAATTGTAGAGTGTGAATAATGATATATTTGGGAAGTTCAAATGTGGAGGAAGTCACAGAGGACTCTATGGACTTCTCTAAAGCCTGTGGCCCCACTTGCACTGGATTATTTGAGAAACTTAGGAATATGAGGTGTGGGTGAAAGGAAAGGGAAGAGGGAAGTCTCTCATAAAAAGAACATTCCCTTTTAATTTTGGGAAAATTCCTAAGGCAAGAGACATTCTTTTGTAGTTAAGTTTGTAAAAAATGCACCACAGAAGTGATACTGTTCTGGCAGAGATATTCTGAGACTAAGGAAAATATCCCATTTTTCATCCTGATGGATTTAAGTATGTTGAATCAAAGTGTAAATATTTTCCTGATTTGCAATGTATTTTCACACTGTAAGACATTAAAATAAAGATTGCTTCCCATTTTATTTAGAGGTCATTATGAATTCCTTTTAAAGCAATGCATGGATCAGCAAATTCCCTACTTGTAGGCTACTATCTGTAGGTCTTACTGGATCTATTAAATTAGATTTCCATGCAGCATCTGTAGCAGTAGAAAATTCAAAATTTAAGCTTCATGATTTCTTGTGTGTTATAAATGTCACACAACTAGTTGCTGCAGAGCAGATAATTCCTTTTTGTAATTGGAATTTCTGTCATGAGTTATTCCCTCATTTATAGCAATTAGAACTTTGTAAATAGTTTTATGTAATTGGGTTCAGTTTGAATTGCCTCTTCCTACAGGTTGACATTTTTGTATCTTCTTCTGATGTATCTTACTCTCTTTTTCTTTTCAGTTACATTTTATATTTTCCCTAAACTGACTTATTATTCCTTTATCAAAGCAGCTGAAATAACTATGTTCTGGGAGAAGAAGAAACAGAAACAGATGTGTTGTGACCCAGATGTAAGCTGAGTTGGATTCATCCCAAAGCATTTCATGCTCATGCCAAGACTGGAGTTTCTAGATGCATGTCACTAGATGACAATCTGTTTCATTAAAAAAAAAAAAATTCAAACAGCAACATCGGCAATACCTGAACGGGTGATACCTGCATTTCAGTCACTGCTTCAAGGGTTGCTTTTATAGTTGTCAAGGTTTTCAATACTTATATATGAAGTCCTTTTCATTAATTAAATGTGACCTTCTGGGGGGCCTCACTGTATGGCAACTGCTGCCTGAATCTGAGCCCCAGTGCCTGGCAGATTTCACCTAGATTTCATTTTGGTTTCTACCTTCAAAATTTTGGGAAATAGTTGAAAATATAAGTAAGATGTGCTGTAAATGTTCTAAAGCTAAAAGGCAAACAACCCCCTTCCAGATAAAATCTACGTATAATTTTGAAGTCCCTTAGGTGACAATTGGATCTCCATATTTCTGGCTTATTGAAATTTAAATTCATATAATTGAAAATAACAAGGTTAAAACACAGAAGTCTGTGGAAGATATCAGTTTACTGTGTTGTTTATTTGGTCAAGCACTGACATTTGAGGCTTAGGATTATTTTTTTTCCAAGAGTGATCTTTTTAATAAAGCCACTACATGAAATTTAAAAACTGGGACCAGATTTTTCCTTTCCGCTGACATTGAGCTTCAGGTGTTGCCCGTGCCCTTAAAATGAGACATTGGAAGATCAGGCACTTTGATCCCGTTCTTGGAGAGGACCACAAAGCTTTCTCACTGTTCTTGAGATGTCTTAACATGTCCACAGAGCTGAAAATGTACTCAACACCCATAATGAGGTTGGAGTATTGGAAAGCTTTGCTCTTACACCTCGTGCTTTCTCTGCAGTCACAAAGGGTGTTTCTACTTTGGGAATCTGAAGCAGAGAGATGATGTAACTTTTGGGTTTGACACTTCAGTGGGTAAAAGGCAGAGCCATGAATAGAATTCAGGTCTCTGCAGTGTGATCCTGCTCTCGCTGCCCTGCCAACTACTTTGCTGTTACCGAGGCTTTGCTGACCCAGCTGCAAGCAAGTTTGGGGACAGACAGATTTTACTTTACTTGTATATGTTCTTCATGCAATTAATGAAGTTTTCTTTCAGTTAATGAAAGCCACTGCACTTGCATCCTACTGTTATGTGGCAATTCTGTCAAGCAATGGAAGATTTGCAGGGATACCTGTGGGAAATGTTGCATTTATTGAATGTTTACAAATTCCTTGCTGTAATGGAAAATTAGGAAGCATGGGGAGCATGCTGAATAGGTATAAAAGAAGGAATTAGACAAGTTGAGAAGCACTATAGGTAAGGAAACATTGACCAGCGCTTGAGAATTGCCACAAAAGCACTTGGAAGTCAGTTCCAGTGTGTGTGTGAGTCTGTGAGTGTCCAACTGATCAAAGCTGATAAGGCACTGCTACCTTGGCAAGATGCTGATTATAACATAGAAAGTTGGCACTGGACTCTGTAGTTTCGTGACTTGTGAGCAAAACAGAGGTGCAGTGGGATCAAAAAACTCAACGTGCTCAATAGCTTTGATTTCCAGGGCTCGCTGTTGAATAAGGTTAAGACAGTTTTATAAATGGCAATATCACTGGCGTGGTGCTTATTGTATAGGCCACACATTAATCTCCCACCATGGGGAACATTAGTGCAGCAGTCCCAACACAGTTCTTTTGTAACAGTTCTGTCTTTTCCAGTGATTAATGAATTTAGCATTAATCTGTTATTACCACTGGGAATTGAGTGGAATCAGGCATATACAAGTTATGTTCCAAAACATTTCTGAACTGGGGATTATTTGTCTTTTGAGGGGTCATTTTATTCTTTCATTGTTTATTTTAATTGTGTTGCATATGATTTATTGTGATTTATGGAGCTGACAAAGACTGGATCATTTGGAATACAATGAGTAAGTTTGCATATCCATTGAATAGTACCTTTTGTTGGAAATAAACTATTATGTTTTGGGGTGCTTCTTAAGAAGTGTAATTTTCCTTCTTTCCTCTTGTGGCATTTACTTAATGATTTACAGATTTATTTTTAGGGGTTTTTTTATTCTTCATGTAAGTAACTCAAGTTCTAACTCTCTTGTTTTCTATTTCTCACAATTCTATACAACCCACTATACAGAAGGAATTAAAATGCTGTCAGCCTAAATCACTATCATTGTTTTTAAGTCAGTGTAACTTCACTGAAATAACAAGATTAACAAAATCCCAAGCATAATACTGAAATGCTGTTCTGTTGAATTAGGCTTCGCTATCAGCCAAAAATCTGCTGATAAAACTCAAGTAATCCTGCATTTGCAGAATGAAGTAAACCAGGTATTTTTCAGGGGCTCAAAAGACTCAGGGACTGTGTTTTCCTGAAATTGTAGTATGCTTTATTATTGTTGCATATTTCTGAATTTTCTGGCATCACATAGATTTTTCGTGATTAATCTGGGTTCTCTGTTAGCATAGAAAAAGAACATCATGAAAATTCATGTGAATGTCATCTGGCAAGTAGCGTCACTCGAGCGATAATATGAAAGCCTTTGAATGCACAGAAAAAGCTGATGTTCACTGGCATGAAAAGAACATCCATAATAGTTAAGTCTATATCTCTTAATCCTAATGAATTGTTACAGAAGTTACTGAAAGGTAACTGCATGTTTTTCCAGCAGTGGCTTAAAGGAAAATATTGATCAGCATGGATGATGTAATGCAGTATATTACGACTTTTGGCATGTTCTAAGCTTTAGGCTGCTTTGCTTATACCATGGTTTTAGCAGCATCCAGGCAAATAACAAAAATGAAGATCAATAAAAGCATTATAAATAAATGTTATTCTCTTGGGTGGACTAATCCATTGTGCTGCACCTGAACAAAGCCCAGGTTTGTAATACAGTTAATTTATAAGCATGATGGGCCGATTGATAGTGGAGTTGTCTCAGATATCCTGTCTTTAATATTAGAAAATCAATTCTGTGGATGGGCTTGCATAGAAGAGAAGCTTGTGATCTGGAAAATCCCAATAGTGCTGTATAAACACAGCGCTGCCTTCTGACCAGCCAGGGCCATTTTGCTATGTATTTCAGAAGATATTTAGTTTATATGCAGTTCAGCAATAACACCTTTCCATCTAAGAAGCCTGGAGAGATCCAGTTTTTTGGAACTGGGGGAAACATCTCTCAAGGAAGTGGCAGTTCCTGACTCCTGTAGGGAACAATTGCTGAGGCAATTGAGCCCAGATGTCCAGGCAAATGGCTGCAAGGCATATTCTTGGAAGTAATGGGCCACGAGGGCAGTCCCAAAAATTTGTTGCACATCACAGACTCATCTGACAAATATCTGTTGTCTGTTTCTGTATATATTGGGCATTAATAATTCACATACGCGAAGAGTTGTGTATCTGTGCTTTGCCTGGGAGGTTGGAACCTTCCCACCTGAATGATGTGGTGATTCTATGATTAATGTCCTGATACGAACATGTTCAACCAAAAGGATTTGGGGTGGTTTGCTTTTTCCTCTTTTTACTGTGTTTTACAACTGCCAGTTTGAAATCAGATAGTGTTGAGAATTTTAATGTTTTATGTACTGGCAATTTATGACCAATGAAAACTTAAGTTTTCTCTTACAGAAGGTGGCTCTGGAAAAGCCAGACCCCTAGAGAACCCTCAGACAGTATTTCTTCTTGTTTCTGGTGAGATGGGGGAGGGGAGAAACAAGAGGCAGAGGCTTCATGAACTATTGATGGTCCCTTATAGCTGAAATTTGTTGTCGTTGCTGAGTGGTTGCACTAACAGTTGTGATGCCTGTGACTCCTGCTGAGCTGTGCTCTTTGGGAATTGAGACATGGTGTTCTTTTTCAGTGGATGTGGCTGTCAATTTCTAAGCTTGATGCTTATGTAAAATATGGCTTTTAAATATTAGGGTGGATTTTTTTTTTCTCTCTCTGTATGATAGCAGTGCAGTTCTTTCAGACTGATGGTTTGTCATCTTTATGTAACCATTTCAAGCTGGTTGAGGTTTTCCTTTGTAGTTATTTCTTTGGGAGGAGAGTCAGGAGTATTCACATGGATTGTCTGCCAGTGGTCAGCTCTGGTATCACTCACGTGTCCAATGTTTCCTGTGTTGGGATGCTGAAGTGGCTGTGTCAGGCTGTCAGGGCAGGCAGGTGGGGGGCTATGCTTTAATATCCTGATCAAAAGTCCTGTGGCTTTGCTGAGTTTAGCCATCAAACAGCAGCATTCTCGTGGAAGAGAGCTCACATGGGCTGTTTGGGTGACTGATGGGATTGAAGGAGAGAGGGAGGCAAAACGATGCTTTCCAGCATGGTTCATTGGGCAAAGGTAATGGTGTGAACCCTGACAGACAAGAGATCTGCTCTCTGAGAGAAGTCAGCCTCAGGAGCACTGAATTTCCTAAAAGACTATAAATTAAAATTGTTCCTATAGCTTTGCTGAGTAGCAGAGAAGCCTAAGATTAGATGAACTACATTGTGTTATTCTGAAATAATGTTCTATAATGTTTTGTTCTATTCAGTGGTAAATGCACCTGTTTAAGAAGATAACAGTAACTTCAAACCCTGATCACAGGCTCCTTAAAGGAGTCCAGGTTCTAAGTGGTTGCAGTAAAATAAATGGCCCCGTTGAGGATATTTCTTTCAAATCCGTGAATTAGGAGTATGAGAGTTGCTAAATGTTTTTGCAAACCAGGAAAATGGAACAGCTGTGACATTTCAGATAGGCAGGACAGAGAGACCAGAAAAGGGCAGAGGAATAAGTTGCCACATTACCAGGCATGTGTACAGAGATACGAGAGCCTCATCTGCTTTCAGATTTGAATCAGTGCAGGAATTGAACCTGCTCAGCATCCACTCAGCAGTAGCTTTCTATACTGTTTCTCTATCACTGTTTCAGTGTGTCTGATGGGGTAAAATACCTTAAAAATAAACAATAAATATTTTAATTGAAATGAGGAAATACTTGAATTCATTGGAATTCTGGACTTTCAGTTGTTCTGTCTCCCAGATTGCAGTGCACTGCTTTTCATTCAGAATACCTTATTATAGCATTTAAAATAACAAATAAGTATAAGTAACTCATCGTAATATTAATCATATCATTGGATGACTTGGTTTGATTTATATAGTGCAAGCCAAAGGGTTGCTCTCATGTGCCCATAGATGCATTTCTAGTCATGCTGTTTGATGTACAACACAGCTGCTATGGTGTTACTGAGTTTTCCATATAAGTGAAATCAGTTTCTCCCATGTACAGCCTGATTAATCAGCCTGTACACAAAACTGAAACCAGGTTGTAACTAAAATGTGCCATTCGAACCCGTGACTGGACTGAAGAATATCCTAGTTTTTATTTAAGGACTAGAGTAGCAACTGCAGGTTTTAAGTGTCACTTGTGCTGTGTTAAAGCAATACAAGTTTTACGCCACTGTCTTGGCTGTTTTGGACCTGTTGTGGGATGATTTCCCAAAGAAGGCAGATATGCAGGTGTTTCAGTTGTGACACTGAGCAGATCACAGAGGAAGTGTGGCTCCATCAAGAAGGTGCAAGTCCGGGATTTAGAAAACTTGTTTTCATTTCACATCCCTTCAGGTTTCCTGTATGACCTAAGCCACTAAATTACAGTATATCCCAGCTTCCTGTCCAAACACCTTTGGAGTGGGAACTTGCCTGTAGGGATGTACAGATCATGTAGTGGCATTTCTGAGGCTTGCAATGGTTACCATGCTGTGGCCCCATAAGTACCTTAGAAGGACTTTGGATGTTCTTGATACTTAGAGTACTTTATGAAATGCTTTCCTCAGGCCATGATTGACTCTAATTCTCTGGAGAATTCAGTTTTCCCATAAGCTAAAATATCAGGTGTTAAAAGTGCTAGGACTTTTCCCTGACTTTCCTTTCCATACTTGCTTCTCATTATTCCAGCGTTCCCTGTTTATCATTCCATAGTTAGCTGAAATAATCGTGGTTCCAGCAGGAACACCTGCCGTGATTAACTGAAGTGCCATATGTTGGCTCAGCAGGGCAAAGTCACCTATAAACTATTTTAATTTTTTTTTTTTTTTTTTCTTTTTTTTTTGACAGGGAGGACAGATCTTACTTTCAGGGAGCAACTTGTTTGCAAGGGTAGTGAAAATCCCTCTCCAAGGGACCTGGCATCAGTGTCCATACTGCCAGGCAAGCAGTGCAATCATGTTTCAGTCTTGCTTTTTCATTACTGAATTCTGCCAGGCTGGTGATCTTTCAGGCTTTAATAGAGCAAAAGATACACTTTAAATGTGATTCATCTGATCTAACCTGAGCAGCCTGCACTATAGTTGTACTTCAGCCAACTGGTTACACTTGTTTTGCAGCCACTGGAGTGAAACGGACAATTAATTTTCGGATGTGGTTCATCTGACCTAATTTGGATAGCTGTGTTAGAATGAGATGAATGAAGCCAGTCTGCTTCAGCTACTGGCTAAAGGAAACCTAGACACCAGCTCAGAGGATCCTGCCTTTCAGGTCGATATTCTGATGTCTTCTGATACAGAATCTTTCTATACTTTAAGCTCAATCAACATATAGTCCTGAACAGAACATGAGTTTTCTTATGAAAATGCACTAAATCTCACCAAGTCAATATCTTTGGGTTGCAGAGTTGTTAACTTTCCTATAGATATTATAGAATGTAAATTAGTGCAGCTGGTGTACTCAAGGCAGTCGGCAGCATGGAAGAGACTGGTGCCAGGTTATAATTCTAATAAATCTTACTATTTAATATGCTGTAGTGATCTTCTCTCTGAAACATAAATAATTTAGTTATTTTGCAAAAGGGGAAAAAGAAATGTGGGAAAAGTGAGAGAATGTGGCCTTCCTTTTCAGGTAATAGGATATTCTTAACAAGTAGGCCACAGAAGGAAATATAGTGGGAAGAGAAGTAAAACATTTTCTCCTCTGTTATGCCCTGGTGACCCATGGGTTTTCTGAATCAGATATACATGGGAACTTGGCATGTAAAAATGGACTTAATTTTCCACTCTAGAGCACAGAGGGAAATGGCATNTTGGGGGGGGGGGGGGGGGGGGTCACCTGTTGATGAGCTGCTGTGAGTACTGCCAGCTGATAACCTTATCTGCAGCTTAGAGGGGCTGGATTCACTCTTTCCATGGCGAGACTGGATCAAGGAACAAGAATGAGAGAGTGCCCGAGAAATACAAAGCTGAAGACACTGCATGTGTGGAGAAGGCAGTGGTAACGTGAAGTCCTTAAGTGAGACTCAAAGCACAGAGCTGAGATGGCAGGGCAGAGGGACAGTGCTGCTCTCAGGAGAACATGGATCTGGAGGGCAGGACACAGCCTTACCCTTGAGGGGGAAGATTATCCAGTTGGGATCTGAATATGAAACTTCAGGATTGTACCTTTTTCACTGTCAGTTCTCACCTGTTCTGCTGCTAGTGCTAATTTGAAGGTGGTGTCCACGGTTAAGCTACTTTCTGGACACATCAGGTAACAGCTTTGTTCAGATAATACTGCATTTCATTCTAAAAGCAATGTAGCTCTAAAATTAAAGACTGTACCTGCTGGCTTTTCCTCATTTATATGGTAATGCCATTTGGGGAAAAAATAATCTTTGGTATTCTCATGGATTTTTGCAGAATTAAAAGAATGCATTCGAAATGAGAAGCTGGGTTAGAAAAATATACTTTAAAAAAAAGGATGGTGAAAGTAGAATTCATTAATGTTATAATCTTTCTGTTCACGTGCTTTGTAAACATGAAGTTTTATGGTTATGTTCCATATTTCTGCACCATCTGGAGGGTAAGAATTTCAGAGCAAAAGTTTTTTTCTTATTGTCATCAGTGTGTCAGAAGTTTGCTTTAAATGCTTCAGGAAGATTTTATGACATAATGAACTTCATAGCAAGTTTTCACAGAGTCCCCCATTTGTCCAATAAGTACAGTTCCATAATACACTGTATGCAATTGCTGCTGAGAATTTCAGAGATTTAGGTTTTTAATGTGCAGGATGACATTTAAAAAGTAGCTAACTTCTACTTAGGACATGACATGCTCTTTAACAAATTATTTCGCTATTTCAAATTCCACCTGAAAAAAACAACACATTTTAGCAGTAATGGCTTAGAATATTTTTAACTAGAATCCTTGTTCTAGTGTATTCCAATCTGTTTGTCTGAATGTCTGGTTATATGTTTGTATTAAAAAAAATAAATATTAAATGCAAAAATAATTTGCTATTTTTCTAATGTAAATTAAATTGAACAATTAATTAGAAACAGCCATTCAGAAGTTGCTCTTCTGGAGAAGGCCAGCAATGAATTAGCACGGAGCAGTGTGCTGGAATGAAAATGCTCAATTGAACACGTTCCACCACGTAACCAAGGACACTTAGAGATTCCAAAGTTAAATCTAACCAAATCACTGGGTATACAGGTTAGCTGGGGTTTTTTTGGAGGCTTATTCAATGCCTCAGAATTAGTATAACTATCTAAAAGTATTTTTAGAAGTTAGTTGCACAGAGTCAGCTTGAGTGCCTGAAGACAGCACTATGTATGTAACAGCACGAGGCACTTGCAGAAGGGATCCTGCCTTCCAGGTCAATATTTTCTTTTTAATGTCCTAGTCCTAGAGTTATTTAGTTGCATTTGACTCTCACCTTCGATGTGTTTCAAGACTGTGTAGAAAAAGTTAGGAAGCCACAAGTTGGAAGCTGCTAGGCTCACATTTATTGTTCTTCATGCCATAATCTGTGATTTTTTTGTTGTTGTGATTCTTTGTGAATCACTTTTTTATTTGGTAGCAGCTCCTCCCTTTTTCTCTGAATGTTTGGACTTAGTAATGCTTAAAGTACTTACCTCTGCTGGCACATACAATATTTTTCATGAGACGGTGGGATTGCTTTATCTGTTTATATTGCATATAGTATCAGCAAGCAAAGCAGTTGAAAATTTGGAGGCCTTTTGCAAAAGTCTTGGTGGATGCTCCTTGTACTGACAATCAGAGCACGGTTGGGGCAAGACTGCTTTGAAGAAGTTTGTTATACTCTCCTTAATATCAAATGCAAAGGGAGCCAGGTGTGGAGTAATGTCATATTGCAGTTAAAAATTTAAACCCACAGCCCAGAAGCTTAGACGGAGAGTTGTAAATCACATAATCTGAAAAAAAATGTTTCAGTAGGACCATTAACAGACTGAGGCTGCTATACCAGGTGGGAAGGGAATTCCCTGAAGACAAAGGCCTTTTTTTTTTTTGATGTCTAGGAGTTTTCTACTTATCTCACAATACGTGTTTCCAAACTCTGTTATTCTGACAGGAAAACCTCATTCTAAATGGACAGAATGACTTGGAGGAAAATTTGAGGAGGAGGCTTCCCTGTTTAGGGAGCCATCTGGTTCACAGTTGGAAACTTCCTGCTCTACTCTCTTTTGTCTTTAGCTGACTATTCTATATGTGTCCCAACACTTGTACATCTGATAGCTGCTGTTAACCAAACAGAATATAGATGTGTGAAACTTGTCTCAGAATTTTGATTTTTTTGATAGAAATATTTATTTTTAAAGCACTGTTTTAAAGAGTACATTAGATGGCATTAATTTAATGATTCTGCATTTTGGATTTTTTTTCCCTGCATCATACTACACTGAAGTATTCCTGTGGATTATTTTCTCCTCTCTACATTCAAGAGATTTGCTTCAACAGACTCTTTAAGTCACAAAAGTAGCATCCTTACCCCTATGAACAGTCTTGCTAAAGCTGGCAGCTGATTACTTACTACTGAATGTAATGGATAAAAAAACCGCCAGAAAGTACTTGTAAAAATATTCAGATTGCTTCTGTGTAGCTCTTCAACATCTTGAATAGCCTGTGAGTGTCTCCAAAAGCTGTGTGTGCTTTCCTATTTTCTTGCCTGCTGCAACTGTATGAATTTAAAATTTTTTAAAAGTGCTGTGTGTAATGACAAGTGAATTATAACCAGTGAGTGAGGGGAGTCCACCACGACCCAGCCTTTTATTCCAGCATAGCAGATGCAAACCTTTGTTTGTGTGGTCAACAAATAGAGCTATTTGGCTCTCTCTCTCTCTCTCTCTCTCTTGCTCTCTCTGTTTAAATAAAATTGGATTGTGGCCAAGACAATCGATAGTTTAAATACTTTACTTAAAAGCAATGTGGAGATCAAAAAGAAGCTTTATAGCAGGTCAGACACATTGAGAGTTCTGTGCTTGGTGCTCAGTCACTCCCGGAGACAGCCATGGTGGTATTCCTAGAGCACCCAGGTACAGCAGGACAAGAATGATGCTGCAAAGGGAGAGCTTCAGAACAAGCTTTAGAAACCTTACAGTTCTGAGGGTATTACAGCTGGAATTGAATTCTTCCACGGCAGAAATCCCAAACTTACTGGGGAGCTGAACAGAATGAATAAGTTAGTCTTAGTAACCAGATTTGGATACAATGAAAATGAGAAAGGAGTGAAGTGGTTGCTGGCAGCTGATAGCCCTGGTTTGAAGACTTTAGAAGACTTCTTTCTTGTGTTCTTTTTTTTGCACCATCTGAACAGCTGTAAGTGATGGATTTCTGTTTTGAGTTACAAAAGCATCAATCCTAGTTCACAACTAGGGGTTTAGACACCAGATACCCTCTAGATTTGTTGAAGTATTGTTCAGAAGAGTCGACTGAACCTGTAACTGTCTCCACTTCCTTCATGAACAGTTATTGCCCTTACATTTTCCATAATGACTTCTCCATGGATCATTTGCTGCAGTTGCACTAGACTTTAATAAATTCAATCTAGAAGAAGCAGAATCATTGTAAATACTCCTCAGGGTCAGTTTACTGAGTAAAAGTGAATTTCTTAGTTCAGTTTCTGAATTTGAAGTGGGAAAATCAGTTTCAGTGAGCCAAAACTTGGTAGGGGGCATTGTTTTATTTTTTTAGAAAATCTATACACACCATAAATTAAAAAGCCCTCACACTGACAGAACACTGTTTCGTTTGTTCGGTGGAAAGCTGCTTTGCTGCTTTTTTTTTTTTTGTAATCTTGCTTTAGCCTTTGATCTAAACTTTTCCACTCCTTGTGTTGATGAGAGTTGCGGCGGTGAGGGAAGAATGCTACGCAATCAATATGATTGATAAAGCAAGCTTCGGTTTATTCCTGAATAGTGCAGCCTTTTATACACACTAAGTACAATGGGTACCGTGTAAGGAACAATAATGCCTTATGCACAGTATCTGCATTCTGTCCTTGATGTATCTTTCTGTATCTTTCTTCTGTCCTCGATGTATCTTTCTATGTTCTTGCTGTATCTTTCTTCAGGGTTCCTCCTTATCCCATAGCCTTTGCCAAGAATTCAGTGATCTTGCCAGTTCAACTATTCTGTTCCTTCTTTAGCACGGTACAGCACAATCGTCTGTGCCTGCCTGCACATTTGCAATATGGAGTGCGGCCTGCTCTGCTTAGCACAGAGATTGTCTGTAATGTCAAGCCATTCTCCAACAGAGAGTCTTGTGGAGTTTGTAGTGGTTGCTCCAAGAACACAAGGATTGCTTAGCATGTGTCCAGCAGGGATCATGGTCCAGCTAATGAACACAGAGCTTATGTCTGCTATGGGTTATGTTCTGATAAGTTTAACAGCTTGTCAGAAGGAGGGAGAGAATTAATGCCAGGGATACAAATTTTCCACTGAACTCCATAAATGTGCTGACCATGAGGGCGCTCATCTGGTGTAGCTTCAGCTCAGTGCCACAGGAACGCCTTCTCCAACGACCCTTAGAATGGAGCCTTCATGTTTTCTAGTGGCTGAATTTTAACCAGTGGTTCAGGCAATTCATTCATGTGCAACCAGACTGGTAAATGGTATGCTTGGAAGACTGGTTGCCTGTGAAATGAAATAATAATAAAGCTCAGATTATTACAGTTTAATTTTTTTTTTTCCTGCGTTCATTGTTTCTGGCCTACATTTGGCTGGTAGGATATAAGAAACTATCAACTTTTTTTATTTATGCCTAATTGTATGCTGATCATATTATATCACAATAAGCGCAAAAGGCAGTTTTGGGTTATGCTTTTTTAAAAATTATCTTATCTGAATGGAAATTCTGCCTGAAACTACTGGAATATTATCTAGGAGCGTAAAGGTTGGATGAAAATTTTCATGAATTTGTGGTTTGGTTAAAATGGGATCAAATGGGACTGGTTTGTCTGATGTAAAAGTTGTGTGAGGCAAAAATGCATTTTAAAGTAACTTGCAAAAATAGTGTTAAGAAACCACAAGAACTACATAATAAATTCAGTGCATAACATTCCTGCTAACTTGACTGCTGACTGAAGATGAATGGATCTCTACCAAGGCAAATTGTTAGAATGGTTCCTGGAAAAACAAAATTGGATCATTTATGACCAAATAAACATCTTTGATAACAGATGAACAGTATTAACATAGAATTATAGAGTAATATAATTAACTGTATTTTTTGCTGTGTTTGTAAGTGGCCTATAGCCATTTGTAAGTCAAATTTGTTTGGGGGTTTTCCGCAATTAATATGTTAAGTGCAGAATTTAGCTGATGCAGTAAAATGGACAAGCTGTTCAGTCTCACTGTGTGTATTTCAATGGGGCTAGAGGCAATTCAGAGAGCTCTTCTCAAGTAATTTCCAGAATTCAGTGGCAGCTCTTGAAAAGTGACTTAGCAGTGCAGTCTCATTCCTACAGATCATCATTACAGTCCCTCTTAAATCTTGCTCTGATGGAACTGAGAATAGAAGCTGCAGCTGAATAATTAAGAAGTCCTTGTAAAAATACCTAGGAGGGGTGTATATATATAAAGTAGCTTTTAAAAAGTAAAATCTTGTTAGAGCCCATCAAGAAAGCTGAAATAATTTGCATGTTTTTCCAGTAGAATGTGTCACATAACTTCTAAGCAGTATTTCTAAAAGTATATTTATGTTGCCTTGCAATTAAACTTGAAATGTTGATGTAGCTGCAGCCTGTGCTACATGCAAACCATAAAACAACCTTGGTGTGTGTTGTTCAAGGGGCAATTTAGAAAACTGCTGGTTGAGTATCAGCATATTGCTGCAAGCTCCATGGGATGTAGACTATTCCCCTAATAGGGCAGAAGAGTAAATCTGAGGATGCTGCAGAAATACAGAGAAGGCAGCAGCCTCTGGTCATCAGAAGTTACCATATCCAGTGTTAGTGTTTCCAGTCTAATATTTCTTAAGGGCCTTTCAAATTTCCCTCTCTCTTGCAGTAGTTCAGGATTTTCTTTGCCATACACCTTTTCACTCAGGAAATTGCCACATGAGCAATAAAACTGATTTCTTCTTTGTGTGCACGTGTACAAACAGACCAATGAAGGAAAGCGGGCTCCATGTCTTATATCCATATCTATACCTAGATATCTTATGGCAGTGTGCAATTTCAAGGTACTTCAGTGGTAAATTACAACTCCATCTCCCAGTGAAGTTAAGTTTTCCTGCCTGAACCTACATCCTGTTGTGTTTTACTTTTGATCTATGGTTTCAGAGTTTTGGGAAGGAAAGGATCTCCCTGAGCCAGCAGTTACAAGTTTTTCCTAATGAAGGCAGTATGTAATTTACCCTTTTATACTTGGAAAACACTTTGTTGCCCTGAACCTTGACTTTGTGCTGGCTTTCCTGGAGCAGCTGAGCACTGCCTCACTCTCTCTTATTCTCAGCAGTGAAAACTTTTTAATTCTTTTTGGCATCAACAAAAGTAAATTCAATTTGCATGTAGGTGCCAGGCCTTGATTAGGGCAAAGTCTTCCTGGATGTATGTGGGAGTTTGGAGGCACAAGTGACTCTGCCATGTGATGGATAAATATGCTTTTTTAGCAGTAATGATGAATGCTTCTTGAAAGTGATTTAACATGACTTGAAATTTGTATAGGTATCAAAGTAGTATGCAAATTATGAAAGAACAACTAAAACGATACACAACGTTAGGTGGTAAGGTGACAGTATTTGTTTTGGCTCATTCAAGTACTGTTAAGAATCTCCGAATAGTTTTTGAAAACATGCTAATTTGCTGAATCCTCTGAGGGAGCAAAACTTGAAAGAAACCAAGCCATTTGAAATGTGTCAGGCACAAATACTGATATCTCTGTCTGCCAAAATTATTTGGCTTCATTTGACTTTCTGAAATGGGGTTTCTGCAGCAGTGTCTTACATAAGAGATGATTAATAGGATGAGGAAAATAAGGAGCTGAAAAAAAAAATCAAAAATAATTTCTCTCCCTTGTGTTATTACAGGGTTAAAAAATTCTGAGACATCCTACAACTGTTAGAAACCATTTCAAAGAAAGCTTTTTGCCTTGCAAACAGCTTCCTGAAAAGTAAGCATAAAAAGACATATCCATTTTAGCAGCATCTTTTGAAAAATAAGTCTCTCTTCTTGTACATTATAACCTCAGAATCACTTTCCCTTATAGTCTGGGAATTCTCTGTCTTTGAGGTAAGGATGAATCTGTGCTTGTTTGATCTATTTCATGTTTAAGGAGATTAACATATATTCAGGATAATGAAAACCATTTCAAATGCACAGAGCATCTTTGTTGTCATGAAAGGCTGATGTTAGCTTCCTGCTGAGGTCTGCAAAACCAGAGCTCTTGAATTTAACAGAGCTCTGAGATGTGCTTCTGGACTTACACTGAGTTAAGAAGTTTCTTCCTTGCCATGTTGGGCTGCAGCAATTTTTGTAATTTTTTGGGTTTTTGGAGGGATGGGGTTTACTTAGACATAATGCTTATTTATTTTCTCTTGCTACACAAGGACTCAAAACATGATTCTGTGATATAAATTGTAAAGCTCTGAGGTCAAGGTCCTGTGCCACTTATTTATTTATTTATTTATTTATTTATTTATTTATTTATTTTCAACTGCCAGAGTTTCCATTTTTCTTTCTCCCTGTCTTGTTAGAGTTACATAAATAGGAGTTTTTTAGCTCTCTGAATATAACTTCACTTACAGAGTGCTGAAAAAAAATCTGTGTTATACCATAGCTATGAAATCTCTTTTTTGAGCTCTGGTAAGTGATATACCTGGAAATCTTCTCCTTATATGATAAGGACCTCTTATTTCAGTAAAGTTTGAATAGAATTTATACCTTCTGATCTTTCCAACCATTAAATCTTCTTTTCATTAATTTTTAGAACCAAGTGGAATATACTCTTCTCTTTCTTTGTGGAAAGACTAAAACTTTTTTCTTAATTGAGTCTTCTCTGACTGTGAATACAGAGATTTCTTCCAAGTGTTCTGGCACACCAAAACACTCACATTTTATTAAGGACAGCAGATGTCATCTTTAAGAAATGGCATTTTACCAAAAATGTTACTTTCAATCAAAGTGTGTTTTTATAGAAAATTTTCAAGCAGTCTAACAGTGCATCACCTCAAACATATCACTGACTGCAGTTTGGATTTGAGGGGAAAGAGCTTCCCCAAAGTTTGAAGCAGCTTATTATATTCTTTCAGTGTTTCTTGAGGACTGAATACATTTGACAGCTGTTTATCCTTGTTAATTTAATCAAAAATTAACTTTCCTAGGAAATTACCAGGGTCAAAGCATTGGCAAAGGCAACTAAGGCAAAACTCTCTATTGGCTTTGTTTCTTCAGGGGAACATTTCGTAGACAGAAATTATGCTCTCAGAAGTGAGGAAAAATCATTATAAGAGGAATTTCAATATTACTGAAAAGGCTATAATGGGTGTGTGTATGATGGAGAAGGATGGTATCACTCATTTGAAGCCTCTCTTAATGCACCGGTGACTTTACCATTTCAGCAAAATGCCAAAAGAGATGCGTGATCTGAACCCTGGTGTCTTCATTACTGCAGCATATTATCCTGGCATATTCTTTACTGAGTAAGTGCCATTGAGCAGAGCCAACATTTTGGAATAGAATTCTTCTTTCTCAATTTTTTTTTTTTCCTAACTTTTTCTTACCACTTGGTTCATTCTTCCTCACCCTGATCTTGCTTTGAAGTTGTCATTCTCAGTCCTCATCATTTGCACTCTTGTTCCTTTTATAGCCTTGTTAGCATTAGTTAAGCAATGTTCATTGCCATTTAAGCATCTCAGGGAAAAATTTAAGACTTGTATCTGATTATCAAATTATCTTAGAAGTGAAAATTCAGTACCATTCGGGCCTTGTTCCATTACTCTTAGGGAGTTTGTTTTGCTGTTATAGCCAAAAATAAAATGATTTATGAAGACAAATCAGGTGTGCATCATTCTCCTAGTTTGCAAAAAAAGAGCTACATATCACATTATGTAAGTCAAAGAAGTGTGAGAATATTAATAACTCTGTCAATCAACTTAATGTTTCATTTTAAGCCATGTTTTGCCTCTAATCTTAAAGCAGAGTAGTAATCCCCAGTTTTAAAATACTGTTGCTCACCAGTCTATTCCAAAGTGCCTTTCACTGTATTATTCCCATTTTTTAAATCAGGAAAAATTGAAGCACAAGTAAAATTAGCTGTCTGAGCCCTATTCAGCTTCCTCCTCAATGCCATTAGACTTTACTTGTGATTATAGCTCTTTGTTTAACAGTGTCTTTATTAACACAGTCATCTTCTCTTGGACTCACACCACAGTCATGGTCGTCTCTCATTCTGGCTTTTCTGACTGCAGAGATGTGGCTTTTTCTTCACAACCACAAATGAGCCACAGGGCTCATGAATATATACAGGAGGCCTTATTCTACTCTGAAAGCAACTTTAGCCTGAAGTAATTCCAGAAGCCTTTCTGGCCTTGCTCTTGAATTGTGCAATATTCTGTGAAGAAAGCTGGTGTTTTTAAGGAGATGAATAAGCCTCTGTGGCAGCAGAGCATTGAGCATTGACACCTTCCACAAGTCTGCAGTGATGCTGATGGCAGCTGTGACATGTGCCAGCTCTACCGGGTTTGGCACCAAAGAAAGGACCTTTTTTAAGATGAAGATAAATGATACCTCTTGGGAAGAGCTGAGGCTGGGATGGACTCTTATAGGGAATAATAGCAGGGTTTAAGTATCTCAGATTTAATATCCTAATCACCACCCTACAGTTTCAGCCCCCAAATAGATGCAAGCTCATCCTGCCTCTGGTACTGTCCTCATGCATCTGTAATGGTTTTGGTGCCCAGTCCAGGTCAGGTGTGTGTCACTGGTACAGGGAACACAAGTAGTTGAAATATGTTGCATAAACACACTCACAGTTTTGATTTCTTTCAGTTCATTGTGCACTGTAAAAGCCATGAAGATTTCCTTGGAGAGAACTGTGGGACTGTAGTCAGCCTATCATGATAATTTGGGGTGTAATTATTTTTTTAATCAGCCCCTTGTCCAAAGGAAGGGGGTAGTGCCTTGGACATCCCATCTCCGTCTTTTCAAGCTCTGTTCTCACACAAGTCCTTTACTTTTGTCCAAACCTAACAGGTTGTCTCCATGGTGGAAGAGGGAGAGGGTTTTTGCACTGTGGGGATGTGATTAGTACAAGCACTTCTGCTCCTGGGTGCCATTTAATGGGAAAAGGAGTAGCAGGTGCCCCATCTTGCTCAAATCAAGGTCTTTGTACATCACACTGACATCCACACATTGGTTTCCTCAGATTTGTGTACAGCCTCCAAGCAAAAATAGCATGTCTCTATGGTCCTTTGTGCTCTGAAAGGTTATGTCTAGAATGGTTATTATTTTTTTCTGTTTTCTTTCCAGCTTCTAACACCATGGTGTTTCTGCACATCTTGGTTCCCAAAGTGTAACTGTTGATCATGTGCTCAAGTAAATGAACCCAAGTTGCCAAGCATTTGTTTCATAATTACTATTCAAGTGCTCTATGAATGCTGATAAAATTAAATCCAAAACCACAACTATGAACCAGACCTTTTCCTGATGTAAACTGATGTCACTCAGAAAACGTATAATTCAGAGTGTTTCTGCTGGGAGTCAACATGGGGTGAACTTAATAGCAAGAGGTTGGGAGATACAATTACGTAGAACACTTGACACTTTTGTAAAGGCAGTTCTAAAACACTCTCCAGTTGAATTTGAAGGATGTTTGTGGCAAAGCTTTTGAAAGGGTCATTGACTGTACAAGGATGAAAGTTGTGGGCAATCAAGTTCTGTAATTTGTTTCTGCCTACTGAAGAAAAAGGGCACATGTTTCTACAGAAGTTTTTGACTTCTCATCGTTTTGATTTTTATTTAACATACCAACTTTAAAGGAACAATTTTATTTTGGAACAAATGCACATAAAAACGTGACAGCAGACTATTTGGCATAAAATATATTACCAAGAATGCACACAGTCTCAGAATTTCTGCTTGTGAAGTACATGGCACTGTTTAGAACCTGAGCTTCAGTGTTCCAGATCATAAACTGATGATTTTACTTACTGCATTTGATAGAATATTTATAAATTCAGAGTAGACATTCATAGGTGATGAGAAAGAAGATGTTATCTCAGATTATTTGGCTGAAGATGGGGTTAAAAAACAAGTCTGGGGTGAACGGGGAGCAAGTAACTTGCTTTGGAAGTTGTTGCCAAGCTGTGACCTACACAGCTGTTTGTTTGAGAACTTTTGCCCATACTATAATTTCAGAGATGATAAATGTGAAGCAATTAGCACTGATTCATGCTTGTAAGTGCTACTTGAGAGTTCAGTTGAGGAACTGTGCCTTTGTATGATTTTGTGTAAGTGGTGCTTCAGCATATTTAATAAGGTCAGTTATAATACATGTTTGAAAACTGCATAAATGCAATCAGGAAAACATTTCTGATTGCATGAATAATAGTTGTTGCATATGCTTAAAATGCAGTAAATTATAATGGGATATAAATTGAGCTCTAGAGACATTTTTACATTATTAAACTTAAAATCTCATGTATTTTGACTAAGTGTTCTGATTAAGCAGGCATTTGAAGAGAGTGAGGAGGGAATACCCCGTTGCTGAAGAAAAGGCAGTTGCAGATGTCATAGAACCAATTTCTAACCTGAGCTGATGACACAGACTAGGATGGATGGGTTTTGTGCAGCTAAAGTGTAGGCTGTGCTTAGATAAACTAATTTATGGAGAGGTTTTAAATCAAAGTACAATAGGGCTTGCAAGACCTTAAAGTTATTTGGCCGACCCTTTTGCTCCAATACCTGTGCTTTTCCTGGCAAATAGTTATCAAGTCTGTTAATACACTGAATATTCCTACTGTATGTTGTTCCACTGCTTGCACATGAGCTTTGTTCTTCTTGACTTAAATTCTAGTCTCTAGTTAGAATATTTCTGCTGGAATTTGAGGTGGTTGTGTCTTGTCCTATTTACAAGAATTTTAAGAATAGGTACTTCCCTCTGCATTAATCTTTTGGGGACTGTTTCTTATCTTACCTACAGACTGCATGCATTAGAGGTGGAGAGGGCACAGTATCCAATTTTCTCCATGTCCAAAGTCACTGTGAGTTTCCCTCACTGCTGTTCATTTAGTGACTGTTTCCATAATACTGTTCTATTCCCCATCTTTCACTCCTGGGGCAATTTCAAAGGGCCATTGAAGAATTCAGTGTCCATTAACAAGTTAGTATGGTTTCTGGTTCACTTAAATTTCCTTCCACTTAAAACTGCCTGTTAATTATGTTCCCCATATCCTTTTGATATGCAGAATAAATGGGAAATTTATCTAAAAATTGTTTCTAGGTGTTTTGCTGCGTTAAAAAAAGAAAGAAAAGACAGTACCAAAGGTTCTTGAGTCTCAGTGAATTTTGGGGAAAAATGTCTGTAGGACTTGAAGGACCAGTGTGTTAGGTGAGAAGAATGTAGGGATGAGGATGATGAATGTGGTTTCATAGATGGATGAGAGTTTAAGGAACTCTGGAGAGCAATTGGCTTTGTGCTTAGCCTCTAAAGAGAGGAAAATTGCATTGACTGAGACTGAAACTCCCTTGGGTTTCTCATTCAATTCCACCCTTGTACTCCCTGGGCCAATAAACAGATAAAGAAGAACTAATAAAAAGAAGAATCAGGTTAAAGAGAGAATCTGTAGCTGGTAGTGCAGCTGCAGTTAAATCCTTTCCTTGCATCATAGATTGCTCCCAAATAAAATCATTCACTCTAAGGCTATTGAAAGGACAAAAGCTTTTTCTTTTTGATTGTTGCCTGCTGAAGGTGTTGACCTTTGGCTGTGCTGAGGCAGAACAAAAATGCAGATTGGAAATAAGTTTGCCTTCATTTTGAGGCCTGTTCCTTCCTCAGCACAGTACAGAGCTGCCAGCAGGTTTCTCAAAGCCACTCAGGTGGCTCTGGGTCACTTTATGACCACCACAGGTTACAGACAGTGTTGGCAGTTCTTCAGGTGCTGGTTCTCTTCCTAAAGGCCTCCTCCGCCCTCTGTTAGCAGAACTGTATCTTACCTGCCTGCTCTGTAAAATATGAGGAGATCTGAGTTAATTTCTGGTTGTTTGCATTTACCCAATTATGACTCTGGCCCACTTTCTGCCCTTTGCTGAGTTAAAAATATACATTGGCTTAAGAAAAAAACCAAAAAACCAAAAAAAACCCTTATTGCAAAGTGGCACTTTTACACATATATCTAAGGGCAAATATAGCTTTGTATTTTGCTTTTTTTAAAAATTCTTACATTAAATTGCATGACTACAAACCTTTGCTTAGCTCGCTGTATTTTCCCATGCTATGGATGGCAAAGCAAAATGTAACAAAAGAAAGTTAATTAAAATGGAAACCTTTAAGTTGGAATGAGTTTTGAGTCAGGCTTCTAAATGTTGCAGTGTGTGTTTTGTACACCAGTTCCCGGGGGTACGTGCAGCACACTTCATTCCGTGGACAGCTTAAATGTTATGAGGTCTGGCAGTTCTTTATTTCACTGCTGATTAGATGACCTATGAGCAGTGTAGCATGTCACCCTCGCATTGGAGAAGAATTGGCACTGCCTGTGGAGTTGTTGGGATTGTTGGGATGTATGAACGTCTGCTTCCAAATGCTTGACAGAGATTAATAAAGTGCAAAGTGTCTTAAAGAGAATCAATGGCAAGATGGCAGATGCTGTTTTCTTTGTCCTTTTTTTTCTTGGGGGGTAGCGTGGGGGAAGTTGCATTTTCAAAGTAACAAACAACATAAAGGCTTGTAGACAGCTGATGTGGGATTCTGAGGATCGGGTTCATCCCGTGGGCCTACTGTTATATATAAGTTGCATTTGCTAAACAGTAGGAAGGTGTTTGGTTTGGTTTTTTTTTTTAATTTCCCATTAACATTTCAATGCAAGTTTGGGTGTGATGTTACTTTTGGGAAGATTTGTTCTTGTGCAAATGTGTCCTCAGACTGAAAACTGTATGGGGAAGAAATGAGAGACCCAGCACTTTCAACAAAATAGTTTCCCCAAAGCCCCTCTGAAAACCCAAGTTGCTTTTCAAACTCTGTTCCAGCTGTTTTAAATTTTTAGACCTACAAGACAGTCATGCTATTCAGTGCTTTTATAGAATATAAAGAAAATCCCACCACTACCAAAAATAGAAGCTATAGATATGTCAAAAAGTGTTAATGTAAACCACCTACATGTACTTCATTTGGTCTGCTTTAATTCTTCTCACTTTTCTCCTACTCCCCCAACATTTTTGAAGAGTTACAGGGTATGTGTCTATTCCTGTGCAACTCAAGTCCTGATGTGGCTGAGAAAAAGAGGGTGGACAGCACATCTTTCTGAAATGGACCTAGTGGGCCAGGTTCCTATAGAGTTATGTGCTCACCTAATAATGAAAGTGTTCATTTTAAACACCATTTCCCCAACAATTATTTCTTATATATCGCTTACTGAAGACTCCCGAGCGAGTTAAGTTTCCATAACCTTCCTTTGAGACCAACTGGCTTGTGAGAGAATTTTTTGTGACTACAGTTCCAGAATCAATACCTGAAAAAGCAGTCCTGTATTTTCCTGTTCTGTGGACTTTGAGGTCATTTAGTTCTTTGTGTGGTATCACTGAGTACCTATTAAATTGGAGTTCAAGGTAGCTAGATAGGAGGCAAGAGATAAAGGAAAAATCTGTTTTAAATGCTTGATCTACCCTGGCAAATCTTCTTGAAAAAGATCTGCAGAGGCATAACACATTCTGGGTGGGTGTCTGTAGAAAGCAAATGGAAGGAAACCCTTTTCATCACTTGCAGATAAATTTAGCCACAACATAAAAACATACTGTAGGGGGGGAAAGAGAGAATGTATGTTGAGAAGTTGAAAGACTATTAGGGAAAAAAATCATTCTAATCTAAAGAGCACAAAGGAAAGACAGTTTTGTGAAGGTTTCAAACATTAGGTTACACATTTCATTTCTCTTATCGGTATGGCATGTAGGGAGTGTATTAAGTAAAACATATTATGGATTTTAACTGTTGGGTAAGAAAAAGGATTATTTTTCATTTGGGTCAACACACAGAATTATTTCTGCTTTTGCTAACAGCTCAAATGTCTTCTGTAAAAATTTTGCCATCAAAATTTGCTGCATATGTAAATAGAAAAGGCTCATATGGAAGACTGAATCCAAGTGATTAAATGGCAAATTGTCTTGACTTTTTTAAAATAATGGAATAAGCTAGAGGCTTCAGAAAATGAGGGGGGAAATCAGTTTTTAACTCCTTTAATGAGTAACTGCCTTTCTAAACTTTATCTCAGTTTTTTACGTTTCCCTCTTGAAAACCATAAGTTCATTTAAACAAAAATCTTCTCATGGGAAGGTATCTGTTCCCACAGCTCTGTTATCAGAACAGGATGGGGTTCCATATCAAACTGTTGAGGAAGACAGATGAGAGAAGAACAATGGCTGGTATCAGCTCAGATATTTCATGTCTACCTGCAGTCCTTCCTCTGACTCATTAGGGTGAAGGATTTGGGCTGTTTCGCCAGAACCTTCTCAGTGGAAGTTCAAGTTTAGGCAGTTCCATGCTTTTTATTTTGTGTATGTAAATCTGCCTCTCTGCAGCCCACCAGGCTGTGGTGATGGTCCAGTCAAGGTGTTTGTCTTTGCCACACCAACAGCTCTGTCTGGTTCAGGGGAGAGAACAGGTGGGGTTGGACCAGCAGAGCCGCCTAAGCAAACATGGCCATATAAAGAAACCTCTCTCAGGATGGGCCCTAAATTCCAAATAGATTTCTTCTTGCAAAGAACTGAGCCCAGTACTGCTGCCCGTGCAGTAATAAACTGCTTCATAAACTTGGTCCCCTTTGTGTCGGAGCTTCTCAAGGGAGAGTGGCTCTCAGAGATGCATTGATGAATTTTCACCTATGTCAGAAGACATTCTTTCTCTAGCAATTTTATTCTAGTGAATCTTAATGTGAGTATAGAGATATGTCTTTTTCTCTTCTCATTTTGTCAAAATCCTATCTAATGTGGGCTTTTGGTGGAAATAAAAACAATTTCCTTATTAACTAGAAATGTCAAACGAAGAAAATCACGAAGTATTGAAAAAACTGGGTCAGCTTTGGACCTTTAGGAATAAAAACAGGCTTTAAAGTTCTTGAATGCTGTCACAAGGGTTTGCAGCCATTTTTGCTCTTCAGAAAATTCTTAATACCCGCCTCTTACCACTTGCTACAGTTTTTTCAGCTCCATTATGAAAGCTCATGGAGGCCAAGTGATGAGTGATTTCGCAAGAAGGTCGTCCATCAACTTGTTCTTCAGTCTCTGTAATTAAGCTAAGAGCACAGTGGGAGGCTCATATTCATACTCTGACCTTCCTGCAAGAAAGGAGGTTATAAAATAGCAAAGCAAAGTTTCTTCCCTCGTGTAATCAAATCTCTGATATGAGGCTTATGTACCTGCAGCTTCTTACCAGGACACAAGACAGAGCCCTAAACTGGCAGGTTCTTGTCCTTGTAATAGGATGAATACATAAGAAGTCATCTTTTGGCAGACAGATACATTTCAATGATGTTTTTTATTTAGGATTTTGCTATCTGTCATTAGCAAAAACCATTAAGTTGGCTTAAGAAGGTTTCTCAAAGATGGAGTGGGGAAGGTGACATGGGGAGCTTCAGAGAATGGGACTAAACCCAGATTGATAAAGAGCAACAAATAGGTAAAGAGCATATTAATGAAGTGCACAGATGAGACTGAGCAGTAGAAAATGGGTATACAGCTAAAGCTGTCAACAATGAATAGAAACGGAGAAAGTAAAAACCATATAGAAAATAACAAATGAAGAGCCTTCTATAAACAGCCAACCAATATGTGTGGAAAAAGCAATTCAAGAAACACAGGCAGGTTATTAGATAAGACACAGTGGTGGCAGTGGGAAGCAAGTGAAGCAGAAGAAATGCAGAGTAACAGATTTAGAATTTCAAGGTTAGATATAACTCAGTAATTACAGTGTAGATGGGGTTGCTGTGACTAAGTTGGTTTCTGGTTTACCCATCTTCCATAGTGAATTAAATTCTACTTCTTAAACATTTTCACATCTAAGGGCATATTATATGGTCCTTCCTTGAATTGTGTGCACTGAACCACATAGTGCATTGTCCTTCAGGATTTTCAAAGTAATCAGAATCAAATCCTTGTGACTAGAACCTAATGATGACAAGTTTCTGAAGGAGTAAAAAAGCAGATACTTCTGGGGTGGCAACCACATGACTCAGTGGATACAAGAGAAATCCTTTTTTCCCAGCAGAGATGTTGGCTAGGCTGATGTATCTCCCTGTGCACTGTGTGTTCTCTGGCTCTGTTTCAGCTGTGGAACTGTGTCTGGGGCCCCTGACCCTCATCTCACTCACGCTGCAGCGATGTACAGGAGTCTCGCTCTGTCTTGGTGTGTCTGCGCTCTGAAATGTAGTTGTCTGATGCTTGACTCTTTTATGCTTTGAAGAGATGGAAATCTACTGCTAACAATTACCTTTCCTTGTTAAGATTTAGGGATACTGAGCTGTGGAGAATTTTTGTACAAGGTTATCTTTTGTGAGGTTATAACACACTTTAATAGGTTGCAATTGTTTTAACCAGAGGCTGTAAATATTAGAGAGAATTACATACGCTGTAACTTTTGCAGGCTGTTAAAAAAAATTATAGGAGGAAGAGGGGGTAGGAGAATGCCTCCATGGGAGATGCATATTCTGGGTAAGCAGCCTAATGGGAGGACAGGACTGGGATACGTGGGTTGTTTTCTCAGCTGTGGTGTTGGGCCTGCTGGGTGACCTTGTCAAATACGTTCCCAACTTTGTACCTTGGTTTCCTAATCTGTGCAGCTATAACAGCTTCACTTGGCCTGCAGTTCCTATGTAGGACTGGAACACACTGTCCTGCTGCACCCCACTCAGCTGAGTGTTCCTGGGTCCTTGACACGCTGTCTCCTGCTGGCATTTTCTTTGCCCAGCAGTTGTTGGTGAGGAAAAGGTATCTGGAAATCAGATTTTTTTTTTCTTAAGACAAATAATGCTAGATGTGTCCCAGTTTGCAAATTGGCTAGACAACAGTCACTACTTATTTTTAGGAAAGGTCTGGATCTGCAACTTAAGTGCCAACATACATAGACAAACACCTATCAGGATTTCAAAACTCAACCTATATTTCCGAACAGTCCCAGAAGCTTTCTCCATCTGTTTCCAGTTCCCTAACCATTTAATAACTCCAGTTCATGAATTCAGTTTTATTTAAGGAAGTGATACAAATTTGGCAATGATGTTCTCTTTTTGGATTGTAATAACTAAATGTATGCATCTCTTAGCACCTAACAATTTTAAATATCAGGCTCAAATAAAACAGATTTCCGATGCAATACTTAGGGGCAAGAAACTGAGGGGATAGAACAGAAAACAAAGCATTCTGAGGCCATAAAAGGGAACAAAAAGAAATTATATAAAAATACATATTTAGTATGTTTGTTCTGAAATATTTTATTGAATAAATGTCAAGAAAGCAGATAGTAGATAGATTCCAAAACCCATTGTCTTCCTCCCCATTATTTTCTTACCCTTTTCTTTGCCTTTTTATTTGGAAGAAAAAGCCATGTCCTGTATATAAATATCTGAAGTAGTTTTTGTAACAAGAGTGGACAGATTGATAGAAGGTGCATTCCTTGGAGAATACCTGACTGGTTTTCCCTTGCAGCTGTTAGCAATATTTGTCACTCAGATGATAAAGCTGTTCGCTGGCAGTTGGTCGAGACTACTTGACAGTATTTTAATAAACATTGCATATTTCCCCTGTGTTGAAGTGTACTGCTTTTATCTGATGGGAGAGGTATTTGTTCCAGGCACAGGAAGGGCCCCTGACAGTGGTGCCAATGTGCCACTTAGAGTAATATAGTGATGGACTACTGAGCCAGTCTGATTCACTTAGAAGAAGCCAAAGCACTTATTTCTCCAAGGATTGTCTGCTTATTCATATTGGCAAAGTATAAACAAAATACAAGTGAAAAAAAAAAAGTGACGGAATTATTATACTATTTTTTTTGTTAGATTTCTCATAGGATTTCAAAAGAAAAAAAAAGATGACAAAAGAAAAAAACCTGAAAATTGGCATGACTTTCTTACCACGTGGAATATTAATAAAAGAAGGTGAATAGCATTGAAGTCAAGTCTTCATCTTTAAATCTAACCTCTGGAAATGACACGTCCTTTATTTTGTGCATTACACTTACTGTGAAGCCTAATTAATAAATATATAAAGCCATATGTTTCTGTAGCCTCTATTCTAGGAACCAGGCTGACTGAAAAAAAAGAGATGAGTTTTCAGTCTGATACAGACATAAAATCCCTGTATTCTATTTCTGTGGCAACGGAGATTCAAGTTGAATTAAAGTGACCAAGTAAACATAGCTTGAGCAAGGAATTTAGCCTAATCTGTGGTATTTGGTTGGCATAAGGGAATAGCTGATATCCTGATGACATAAGCAGAGCAAAGCCAGCAATCTGAGCTCTATTTTACCCGTGTAATAACACATAACATTAAATTTGGTGGCTTTACTTGGGATTTAGTGTAGAATGAGATTGTAAATCTTCTAAAGAAGTGCAAATAGACACAATGTTTTATCTGGAGCCTATAGAGCTCAACTTGTTCTAGGGAACGTCAAGATCCACAGTCTTCAGTACAGATGAGGAGAAATAAATAGATGATGGGAGGCTGAATGTGGAAGGGAGCATGGGGAAGGAGCCCCTTGGGATATGTAGGGTGAGAGGAGATTTTTGCTCAAAGTTGGGGCTTTGATAGCATCTTCTCAACTGCTACATGGTGTGTGTGCTCTGTATTGTGCACAGACCATGTGGGACAGTAGTGTTTGAATAGCTGGTGCCAAATTTGATATGCTGTGTCTTCCTTCCTCAGAGCAGTGCATAAAGCTTGTCTGCTGACTGTAGCCTCCACAGTGGTGTTTTGCCTCCTGTCTCGTACAACAGTGATCAGATAAGTGAGCATTTCACTTTTCTGACCTAGTGGTGTGGCCTTACCTTAGGTTAGCTCTTAGTGGTGTGTGAAACAAATAACTGGGTGGAAAAAGTGACAGTTTCAGAGCAGTGATGGATGCAGAGAGTGTAATGTGGCACCAACAGGAGGTATGCCTGGCTCTTAAGCAGATAAGGAGAAAGGCTGGCTGGGAATTACTGCTGCTTTTTAAATTTTGTTTTCTTTTAAGCTGCAAGATATTCTCTGCTTTTCTTGATACTATTTCCATAACTAACAAGTAAAGTAAGGTACTGTGTGTCTTAGATCTACTCATTTCTGTCCCACCAAGAGAATACAGGCCTGTCTATCATGCAGTCACCATGGCTTCAAGTTACGATAGCTGAATCCTCCCAGCTAAAAATCCTTGACAAGCCTCTGATGCTGTTTTAATCATGATTTGTATTCTATGTTTCTGAGACATGATTATAAATGTGAAGAAAGTTTGTGAAGAACTCACTTCAAGGTATTATGAGTTTTGGCCACTGATATAAACAACAAATAAGAGCACAGTGTCTGTGTCTAAGCCTAGGGAGTGCTCTGGCACACTGGTGTTGCTGCAAGGGACTCTCAAATCTGAGCTGACAGCTCCTCGTGTGCTTGTGTTCCTAGCACAGGCACAGGAGCTGCACTCTGCACCCTGATGTGTCTCCCAGCTCACGGAGACTGGAGCTCAGGCCAGTCTGCTGGAGCAGAAACAGCTGACATAGCTATGGCCTGTCATCCTCACAACATGACTTGTTCAGGGGAAAAAGCAAGCTGGCTTTCAGTAACCTGAGTTACCAGTTAGGTTTTTTTTTTTAGGTTTTTGGATGAAAGGTTGGGGTTTTTCCTTGAGGATTCTTATAATTGAATGTTCTATTCAAAAATTATTTCATTCCCTACAAAATTGGAAGGAGGTGAGGGCAGGCACAGACTTAGGATGATGTGGAGCGAATAACTGGATTGGCCAGAAGCTGAAAAATACATCTGTGACACAATAATGAAATAAGCAAAATTTCAATACTACACAATATGGAGTAATGTAACGTACCTGCTGCACTTGGTGACTCTTTGGATTATGATCTAATAATAATAGAAGCAGATGGATTTCCAGACCAGTGTATTAAACTGAGAGATTTGGGTAGGTCAGGTAACTTGAGATGAGCCCACAGGTGTTTGGATGTTTATCTGAAGTGCAATAGGTTACTAACTCTTTTGCCATCAAAATTAGCAACACAAATCTAAGACATTTCCAACAAGTAGTTAATTCTAGAGATAAGGATTGCTCCAGAGGCTGAAAGTAAATTGTAATGTTTTCTTAGTAAAATACTCCTCCTAAGTGCCACCATCTGATGCTGAAGGATGTGACTTCACCTGTATTTTAAACACTTTGGGAGATGGAGATGCTGCTTTTGAACACAACCTTTAAAAGGCCATGTGATGTGCAAGGAAGTTACTTGAAAGTCAACTTAAAGAATAATTGCCGAGGTGACTCTGAGAGCTGCCATTAAACAAAAGGATGAGCACAAAGCAATAAACTATTTGGATCCAATAGCTTCCATGAATCTGTCTCCTTTTAAAGCAACTATTGATCTTTACCATGAGACATCGAGGCAATCAGTCACTCTCTGACAGTCACACATATGCATGCAAGCAGGAATCGTATGGGGCGTCCAGTTCCCCAGAGAAACATCCATTTTTGGGTGTGGGGGTTTTGGTGATTTTGTTAAATTTATTTAGAGCATTTCCCAAATACAATCTTTTTTAAAAAAAGTTCACCACATAGGTGTTTTATAGGCACTTTTTGTTCTTTAAAGCTGTGAAATCTAAGGCATGGCTGGGAGGCTAGTTTAAAAGAAAGATTGATTTTTAGGAAGGTTATTGAAGTCTTAAATGCTTAACTGCTTTATTTCAATTTGATTATATTGAAATCACTGGTCTTATCAATTGGCCAAGTCAGAGTTATTTGCTTTTAAGAAAGATTTAAACATTATTTGGTCTATTGTCCTTCAAACTACGTCTATATTCTATGTTGATGCATTCTCACATTGTGGGAGCAACAGACAATTAATTGTCCACCCAAATCATTTAAGCTAAAGACATTTAATTTCCAAGCATCCATTAAAAAAAAAAATCCACCAGAAAAACTCAAACACTGGGGTTGAGGGTTATGATTGTAGTTTCACTCAAGTGTAATCCCTTAGCTGGGAATGTGTTCTTTGACTATGTGGGCAAACTGGAACAGGATGTCTCTAACAATTACCTGAAAACCTTGTTATATCCATAATGCAGTTATATATCCATATAACCATAAATCCATGTGGTTATTCCATATCTCCCTCCTGCTGTGCTTGCAGTGGAATAGACCTCCATTTATTATTATTTTTTTAATTGGCAAAAAATCCCAATTTTTGGGATTGGAATTCTTGTATCTATCTTGGGAGCATTGATAGCCTGTTATATATTTACTGCTGTATATTTAATATGAGAAGAATTGTTCTCTTCAAATGATGTTTCAGGCAGGAGTCTGATTTTTCATTTCTGTCATTAAGAGTAGTGACTTGACTCAGAGAAAATGTGTTGGGAAGAAAGAGTGATCAGAAAACACTGAGAATAGCACCTTGTTTCTGCAAACTGTTTTGCATTTCAAGAAAAAATATTTTGAGGCTATTTTTTTTTTCCATGGACTATAAACTATGGAGTCATAATACATTGAAAGGTTTCTTGCATAGTTATTTGCACTGAAATCTTGACTTCCTGTAAGTCAAAGATAAAAACAAATTTTAAAAATGGATGTCTAATAATGCCATGGCTTTGCTTCAAATCACAGAATCATGGAATGGTCTGGGTTGAAAGGGACCTTAAAGCTCTTCTAGTTCCACCCCTCTGCCCTGGGTTGGGACACCTTCCACTTGAATGAGTTATTCCATGTTTTTCAAGAGATGTCTGGGTAAAAATATTTCTTTTTATAAAATGATTTCTTAGACCATAAAATAAACTTTTTGTTTTGATAGGACCTTTTCTTTTCCTTTGTGTGTGAGTGAGATTTTGAGGTTTTCCTTAGATCTAGAATTACTTTAGTTGTAACGCGTTGCAGCATTGTCACTCTGAAGCCTGAATAGATCACTGATCTTGAAATTCACAAGAGCTGTGATCATATTTTTATTCCTAATGTGTAAGAAACACATCAAACAGACTCAAGAAAACGATAATTAATTTTGCTGTGCTGTAATATTAAAGCGGCACATTTTTAAAATGATCCTTCCAGTATTGGAATCTGTGCACTAACATTTGGAACTTTTAATGCTTTTGAAGCCTTAAGCTAACAAATGATGTACATTCCCTAAGCCTTAGCTGGCATAAATGTACAGTTTGATCATCAGACACTGTTTGTGGGAGAGATTCCAAGCCCCAATAGCATCCTGAGAGGGGAGGAGGTATGATAAGTAATTGCTCATTTTGCAGCACTTTTAGGGGTTATTCTCCAAGCTGTGTTTTGTATTTTTGTGTTTCTCTAAACAACTGTCAAGGAAAGATCCACATCAATAAAATATACAATCAATGCTGACCTCAGGTCCCCTGGCTTCAATAAGACAGACAGCTACAAACTGTTCTAATTGAACTCTCGACACCCAAAGTATGCTGATAAGATTGGTGTTGCCTGCTGCTGAAGGATGATAAATCATCTGGGTGAAATCTCAGTTCATTTAAACAGAGTCATATATAGGATTGAATTTTATTTTCTGGTAGAAAAGGGGTGTATCAGTAAGAGTGGACTTCTAGCTGGAAGGATTGTTCTTTGGGCTGTAAAATATCTTTTCAAAGTAAAAACCTTGGAGAATTTAAAATACAGGGTGAAATTCTGTGGGAGGCTCTGGTGAGGCGGGTTACTTTCTCTAATAATTGTATCCTGTGTGGGACAGTTGTACCCGCAGGGAACGTAGCAAACACATAATAGAGGGTACTTTCAGAATGCAGTTCAGGCTTTTCATTTTGCATTTTTCCTATTGGAATTTATTTTTTAAATAATTTAAATAAAATGCATTAGAGTTTTGTCTTGCGGAATTCCATTTAATGTGCCAGACCCTTTAACATAGAAATGTTAAAAGCTGGGCCCTTGGGGCAGTGCTGTGTTGGAGCTGATCTTCAAATTTGGTCCAAGAGGAGATCCAACATAGGAGACGAATGCACTGTGGGATATCCTCAGTCTACAGCTCCCAAGAGACAGCTAAAAGGCAGGAATCTGGGAAGGACATGAGGCAAATCCACTGTAATCAGCAGCAGAGAGGGCCAGAGGACCCCATGTATGATTCCTGCTGGGGAAAAAATCTGTTCAACTCTTTAATCCCATTTCACAGGATTAAAGGTCATTATTTTAAATAATTTAAATTTACATTTAAAAGCTCTTGAAAAGGAGATGTAGCAGCAGAATTGGATAAGGTGCTCTATATTAATGTTTGAATTCTAGAGACATCTGTGAAGAGGGTGAAACATTCCTTCCTGTGCTGACCTAACAAAGGGGCTCAAACCCATCCCTGTATTTACTGTCTGACTCTTGTTGTGAGTTGTTCTCTTGGAGCTTTCTTGCTATATAACTCAGAATTGATTGAAGCAAAAATAGTGGGCAGGAGAGGCCATAAATCTAATCCTCTGTAGGAGAAGATGAGCATATTTTTTAGAAAGACGACCAAGGAAATGCAGTGAACGTGCCCAGGAGAGCTCCTGCCCTCATCCCCAGTGCAGAATGTGGGGTGGGAAATGCACCTTTTGTGTCCAGTGTGACACAAATGTGACACGTCCTGGTGCGTCCCTGTCCCCATGCTCAGTGCCTTGGGAAAAGATTAAGGTTTAGGAGTGTAATAGGCACATTTACACATCCTGAAGCAAATCTAATTCTGAAGATCTTTCAGCCCACCAGGACAGGGCCCTGTGCTCCTGACCCAACAAGGACAGTGGGATGCTCTAGCACAGGGAGACATTCTCACTGACTCAGAGCAGGATTTGTTTATTTTGTGTGAGGGCACAGCAGAGAGTGAAATTTACAGTAAACCTTTATTTGGCGTATTTCAGACAACAGTGGTATTAACTCTCTCATGTTACATCTAGGATTCAAGAGTGCGCACTGAGGTTTTTTGATCAGAAGATCCTCCACAATAAAATACCAAGATGTGCAACTTCAAATGTACCATGTCACATGAATAGCTAAGTGCTTCAATTCTAATATCCAAACTTAGATTGTAAAGTGGTTTTTATTTGTTTATTTGTCTAAAAATGTGAGAAAAACTTTTTTCTGGTCTAGTCTCCCATTTTCATCCCAGAACAGCAGGAGCTGAGCAAGATAGATGGGCTCTCTTGAGAGCAAACAAACCACTAGCTACTCATAAATTGAAAATATGGATGTAGTGGCCAAGACAAGTAAAACTCACTTCATCACTGAAACTTTAATTTCTTGAACCAGTCCTTTGTTACAGTCCCTTGGAAGGAATATCATCATTACTGAAGAAAAAGATTTTGTTGGGGTTTTCAACATTTTTTGACCCTTTGATTCAAGATTTCAACTACTAGCATAAAAGCTGTGAAAGAGTCACAGAGTCATTTCTATATTCGCTGTACTCATGAGTTATAAGTGTGGGCTCTGCTCATAGACTGAGACATGAAAAATTTTATAAATGCAGATGGTCTAGCACAATAAAATACTAACTTTAGCACCTACCTTAATACATTAGTTATGTATTACATGTATCATTAATGCATATAGTACATTAATATATTAAATTGTATTAACCAGGATAACAATAACTTGACACAGTTCGTCACGTAACTCATTACTTAAAACTCTGGATGACCCTATTAATTTGGATTAGATGTCATCCATGGGTGTCTGTACACGCAAGGTAGGGTGGAGGAAATCCATTCTGAAGACAAAAGTAGCCTTTACTTAAATATAGATTGATTGCATGACTAATGTCTGATGCTGTGTATTAAGTACTGTTTTTCTGTTCCATCACATTTTTACCCCCATTCTCTATAAGCTGCAAAGATGAACAGCAAACTGTGACATTGCTCTGCTCTGCTAATCATAGAACTGTGTGTTTCTGCCCTGTGTTTTGGGCGAATATTTTATGCAGCAATGTTTCCATTTCTTCCAGTAAAGACCAGACTATTTAATGAGAAATCAAATATTTTCTGGGCTAGTGTTTAAATGCAGAGAATGCACTTAAGCAAAGATTTGCTGTGCCCTGCTAAAATCTTTCACCTAGTTAAGGACATTTAACCTTCATATCCCCAGACAGTGAGGAGATGTCTTGTGATATATTTTATGCTGTGTGCTCTCTGACTCCTTGGTTAACACTGTTAAACTTCCAACAAAAATGTATAAATATTAATGAAAGCCCATGTTACAGCCTGTTTGGGCTGTCTGCCAACTTATCTATCTAGCTGGCAATAGAAGAATTATCTGTCTGGCCTTTTGGATTAATCAATATTTAAGTATCTTATGCAAACTGGAAAATTTTCAACAGGAAAATAAACACCTAATTCCAAGGCAAAGATCAGCAACCTGTCAGAGAGTGCTTTTAAGCCCCAGTGGGAATACACCTGCTCTTGTGTACTGACCCCTTATCTTTGCTTCAGCTACCCAGCAAACCCACCAGAAAAGCTCAAGACTCCTGCAATCTTAGTTATTGGCATAAATATCTTGATGTAATTTTGGGGTTTGTTTTGGTTTGATTTTTTCAATTGGAATTTTGCTCAGGGTTAATTGTGTTTTGCTTTTTGAGTAGTTCTGGGAAATAGAAACATGGGAAAATCCATCCCTTAGTGGCTGCTTTGAAATGTTGTCTCCTTTTTAATTTTATATTCTTAAAAAAAAACCCCAAAAATCCCAAAATATCATGTTTATCGTTTCTTCTGCCTTCAAGAATTCCTAAACAACATGGTTTTGTGACTGATTGATAGCAAGAATTCAGTTCATACACCCAAAGTAAGACAATTTTTAAATCACATCTTCGATTCCTATAATGAAATAATTTTTCAGACCAGTTTTGACGCTGCTGATGTCAGCTGTCAGCTGCCTGCAGCAGCTCAGTGGCAGTGTCTAGAACTGATGCAGTATTTCCATGCCATCACAGCCATTCCTCACTTACCACTGTGGCAGCTTGAATGAAAAATAGACGCACAGTAACAGCCCTGTCAAGTGATAACCTTTGCCTTCAGTGAAATCTTAGCATCAGTTGGTCAAGATTCTTCCCTGGCTGAGTGTTTTGAGTATTGACCTCTGGAATACTCCTCCACAGGGGTGTGAGACATTGATTACCATGTGTCAGGTAGCACGAGAGACTTAGGTTGGCTTTTCCCCTGCTGGGATAATCATGTTTTCTTCAGAGAATATCTACAGAGTAAATTATCTTTTTCCTGAAATCTAACAAAAATGCTGCATTAACTCCAATGAGGGCCATGTGAGTAACCAGAATTAAATCCTAAAATACTTTGTAAAATTTTAAGTATTTTAAAGATATTTGAGCTTCTTAGAAGCTTGCTAATTTTAAGTCTTCTTTTGTTTTGGTTTGGTTTGGTTTTTTTTAACTGTGGCAAGTGAACTAATTGGTCACAGAGTGAGGAATAGTTCTAAAATTGTATCAGGCTTGTTCACCTTGCTTGCATCCCTTGTCAGCTCTGGGCCAAATGCCAAAATCTTAGACTCTCATGTGTGGAATTGGAGAAAATAGATAAGTCTGCAGTGTCTGCACTGATAGCTAGGTTGGAATAAGCAAATATTCACTGAGCAGCAAACTAACAAAGCTTGGTTTCCTACAGATTTGTGCCACGTGAAAGCTTTTCCAGCTTTCATAGAGCATCAGGCACATGAATAATATATGTGTTCATACCACAGCCTCTCCCTTAGTATTCTATTAGAGACAGTAAGAAAAGCTCTCTTCTCATCTATTTCTCCTGTTGGGATATAGTTATATGTGAGGCCCCTTGCTCTTCTACCACATTGATTTCAAATCACTCAGTGTATTCAGAGCTTGGTGGCTTGTGCACAAACCCCAACTCAGAAAGAATGTTTAAACACCATATCCTTAGGAAACGATACTAAAAACTTAACGTGGCTATGAAAAATGAGGGAGGTTTAGATTGGCTGTTAGGGAAAAGTCTCACTGAAAGGATTGTCAAACATTGGCACAAGCTTCCCAGGAAAGTGGTGGAGTCACTGTCCCTGGAGGGATTTAAAAAATAGATGTGACACTTGGGGACATGGGTTAGTGGTGGCCTTGGCAGTGCTGGGTTAACGGTTGGACTTTATGATTTTAGAGGGCTTTGATTCTCTGATTCTGTTCTGTGTTGAAGTGTTGTAGAATGGGAGATCTCCATTCCCATTCTCATGGGATGAGAGTCCCAGCAGTGGCTGCACGAGGTCTCTGGAGCTCAGATCACAGGACGTTAAGCTGTGACAGGTGGACTGAAGAGCTGCAACAAAGTGCCCAAATAAAACTAAGGTTTTCAATTCCCTTCTAGTGTTTCCCCTGCAACAATGGACCTACTCACAGGGTTTTCTTCCTGCTTAGTTTATGGCAATGCAATTCTCCCACAGCTCAAGAACCTTTCTTACCCACACATCCCTCTTCTCAGCATCCTGCAGAATAACCTCCAGAAGCAGCCACTCTCTGCAAATTGTATCTTACAGCTATCTGAGCTGTTGAGTGGACTGAGAATGGCTTCGCTTCCAAGGAATTAGAGGAATTAGAACCAGCAAAAGCACCTTTATGTATGCAGCTGACAATGCATATTGTTTCACTCTTTGTATCAACTATATCATGTTTTATGTTTGTACCACTATTACTTTGGTACCATAATTGCATTCCATGAGTCTTCACTCTGGTGTTATTAATGGCTATCATATTGGCAAGTTAATTTGGATACAGTTATTTCCTTCTTCTAATACAAACAAGATTTGATTAATGAGAAACATTAGGAGTATACAATGGGCCCATTATTGCAGTTGTGTGTTTGCCAGCATGTATTGATGGCTGGAAGAGGCATTGGTTTTTTTTTTTTTTGCTCATGCATGCATTTGTTTCACTTGCATTCAGTGTTTTAAATAACAGAAAATTGCTAAAGTAGGGAAGCAGCAGTAAAAAAAAGTGTTAAGAGCTGGTGATTAAGTCATGTGAGTCTGTTACACAAGGTGTGTGCACTGAATACGGACACTGTGAGAAAGCTTGGTTATTTCCATGGTGTTTTGGAAGTTCAGTCTTGTTCCTTTTCTGAATTTGTGCCAATGTCAGTGATGGAATATTGATGTGCTAATGCTAACACTCACTGGTACCTCCTGGGTTGAAAAGGTATCAATGACAACATTAATATAAGTACAGAAATAGTTGTCCTGCCTGTTTATGGAAAGCCTGAGTTATGAGAAATAAATGGGTTGTGTATATCAAGGAGGGTATCTGGAGCTGAAGCTTGTAATCTTTCCAGTTCAGCCCACTCCTCTACCTTCATAGCTTTCTGACAGTTAAATCAAACTGCACCACTTTTATGCTTGGTCCCTGCCCAACCTTCCTCCCACCCCCAGATATCTGGGTTTGATTTGTAGGAGAAGGTGAAATATGTAGAAATCCTCCTATGGAAATACTTCAACCTTTTTTTTTTCTTTGAACAGGAACATTGCTAACTTTGAATCTTGGCATAAAAATTGTCCTTATGCTTCCAGGGAAGAGAAGGTAAGAATAGGCACTCATGATATCCCTTTCCAGTGTTCCTGGTTGGAATCTTCAATAATTTTAGGAGTCTAATGAGGACTTGACCCTTTACAGCACCATTACATGCTCGCTCTCAGCAAGCACTGAACAAACCATTGCAAACACTATGCAAAATAAAACGTTGTGAATACAGAAAGTGGCAGGGATTCAAGGAATGCCACATCCCTGTGAATTTTATGTACACCACATAGTCTTAAAGGTAGAATGATGATATTGTGACCCTTTCTGCTGTGAATATAAGAATATTGCAATATATGCTGATAGCTACCACTCAGCAGCCAAACTGAGTGAGAACAGGAAGATCAAAGGTCCCTGTTCAGGAACAGTTTCCAGAGTCTGCATGGTCACTCCAGTATGTTCTCTGCAGCACCAAGGCATAAGTAGTATCAAATGTGCAGAGAAGAGTAATAATGTATATGTAAATGCTAGGCAGTGTGTGACTTCATGATGTGTTAAGGAGAATGAGAGAGAAATGCAGACTATCCATTCCCTTGGTGTTTTCTGGCCGGTGACTGTAGTTTACGGGTGCTTTGTACAATTTGAACAGCCAGATTGTTCTGATGAGTTTGGCCCTTTACGTATATAGGAGTATTGTGCTGGGTGCTATTTTCTGTGCAATAGTGAATTCTTATTCATTTTAATTCAAAACAGTTTTAAGCAAAGAAAACACTGTTGTGATTTCTGCCCTATTAGATGGAGAGGGAGCTGAATTCTTCTCTTTGTTCTTCTTGCTCAGAGGTTTTGCAGAGGGCTCTGAGATCACCTCTTGCGTATATCCTTATAGCAAATTACAGAAATGCCTCTGTGCCTTGAAAAGTACTGAGAGTAGCTCAGTACTGCTCAGTGCCACCTGGGCTTGAGCGATTCTCAGCATCCTCAAAGGAGATCCAGCTGATGGATAGGAACAGGAGGCAGAGAGAGTTATCTCACCCAAAATTTTAATCAGCGCAGTTCCTGATCCAGGAGTACTCAGTTGTGAGAGTGCTTGTGCTAAGACAGGGGGGAACTGGTACAGGGAAAAACAATGACAAAGAGGGTGGGGCTGTTTTTTTCCAGCCTATGCCATGTTCAGGCAGCTGTGAAAATGTGTTCCTGCTGGCAAGGGAGCAAATATTGCCATTCCTTCCCCATGCAACGTGATCTTGCCATGTCTTCAGACCCATGCCTTGTGTATTAGATGGTACCCCCAGCTCTGAAGGAAGGAAATGGAATACAGCAGCAAGGCTCTAACATACAGCTTTTAGAAGCACAAAGCATCATGAATAAAGAAGATGGAGGATTTATTCCAAAAGTTACAGCATATGGTTAATCCATTTCACCTCTGATGTTATCCAGGAATTAGGCTGTCAGTTTTGGCTAATCTATGGAGGCATTGATATTATGAGCATCATTCTGCTGTCTCAGTACTTACATATCTGTTGTATATTGGGGAAGAAACATCTCTAATTTAATTAGTTCAATTTATGGCATTAATGAGTTTAGGAATTATTATACAGTGCATACTTACTTAAGAGAGACTTAATTATTCATTTCTACATTTGGGTACCAGTAACGTTGCCTCACCAGAAATACATCCCTGTTAAGCTTATAAGCATTAGTTTCTTCCACTGAGCTGTATAAAAGTCTGAGTATAAAAGTCTGATGAAAGAAAAATCTGATGCAGACACAGTAAATTACTCTGCTCCCACCTCACACTGAGATTGAGTTTAGAAATGATTAATGTGCTATAGATTTCTATAGCGGGTCAGAAGATGCAAAGAAAATGATCCCCTCATTCTCACCAGGACACAACAGCTCTAGTGTTTAATATGTTCATCCATGCTTTGTCTGTCTCAAGGATACGAATTTAGAAGACCAAAAGGGCATTCATCTTTTTTCTGTGTAGAGAAGGGCGAGGATGACAATTAAATTACATAATGGAAAGGCTAGGCCTCTGCAATTTGTATTTGATCTAAAAACAACTATTATCTAAGAAAAATGGATCAAATTCTACTTTTGGTGGTGTTGTTACTACCCTGCAGTGTGAACTAGACAGCATGAGTGTGACTGAAGAACCTTTTTCTGTGTCTTGTTTCATTGGGTCTCTACAACTTAATGTTACTGATTAAGAGAAAATCCTGAGAATTAAATAGGTGGTTATTGGGATGAAGAGACTGTTTTCTCCACACTTTAATTCATGATGTCTTCTGCTGTGTTGTGTGTGTTGTGGCAGCAGTTTGCATAAGAAGTTGCTTAGATAGCCTCGATTTTGAAGCAGAATTAACTTTTCACTCCTAGATTAATGCACTTCACTTCAGGGGGTACCTGGGACATGTCCTGTCCTGGGAGAACCAGAAGTGTTCTTGCACCTGTGTGACAGTGCTTCCACAGCAAACTGAGACTTCTGTTCCTGTTGGGTCTTTTCTTTCTTCTACAAACTGATTGTCTGTAGGGGAAGTTGATGTTCTGCAAGTACATCACAAAACCTCTGAGGTAGATTATTCTGGTAAGAACAGCTAGGTGGGTTTTCCTGAAGAAGTACTTGTGTTCTATGCAGACAGGACTTCAATTCAATTGACAGACAGCTGCAAATGTGCTTTTGTAAATATTAGAGGAAACAATAGCTGGCCTTTTCTCAAAATACCAAAGTTTTGTTTCTCAAGCCAAGATGTATTAGGTTATCCAGGTAGTTGTTATTTGTGCAGTTTTGTTGGAATGGTTCAAATTCTACGTCAGTCACTGCCCCTGGAACATGATCTTCCCTCTGTTAGCAATGATCCCACTCCCCATGCCCAACTGGAATCAGGCATGAGCAAAAGTCTGGAAGCAAAATAAAGCGTAACAGAAACATAACAGAACTCAAATAACAAGGAAAAGTGGACTCAGCTTGAAAACCATTTCAAAGAGAATGGAGGACCCATTTGCAAAAGCTATTTGCAAACAGCTTACTTGCTCACACATTCAAGCCCAGTCAGCGGCCAGGCTACAGCAAAGCAGTGAATCTCCAGAGCTTCTGAGCTGTGTGTTCATATCCGTGCTCGAGAGAGCTCCCACATCAATATTGATTGTACTGCCTGTTCCAAAATACCCTGTGTGTGTCACAGGTCTGTGCCAGTCCAATCAGCCACTATTGGATACAGGGTGAGTGCCAGAGCTCAGTGGCCAGACTGTGGGGGAGAACTATTAGTCTCTCTCAAATCTTTTCTACAAAAGAAAGACATTTTCCTTGACATGTTATAGGTAAGTTTTCATTTTATCAAAAGATGCCCTTTTGTTATCTTTTTTTTTCCAAAGAAAACCACCCCCACAAACCCAGATTTTTATGTACTCTATTTTACATGTCTAGTTTTATTCAAACAATAAATATAATGTTTCAACAACAAAGCTAAGAGAAATGCAGAACATATCAAAGGTACATACCTGGGAGATATAATCTGCTAGCCTATTTTTTCTTTCTTTCTGTTTTGCTTTATACTAAAGGAAAAGATTTGTCCCTGAAAAATATTTTTGCACCACTTCATGGTGAACTCAGACACTTCGGAATTACTACACAGAAACAGCCTCAGTTCACATACTTTCAAGGTTTAGTCATCTCTCCTCATCTGGATGTCAGAATTTCAGCAAATCTGTTCTGCAGGAATATTTAGCTGCTTCTTGAGCACTGCAGTGCAATATATTCACTGTTCTGTCCTGGCTTATTTATTTTAAACAAATTCTCTTTTCTTGCTTCTGATAGGCTACTCATCATCAGAAGTTATCTCTGGTGTTTGTTCATCAAGAGTGGATGCTCCAGAGGGAAGGGAACATGGTGCTGTCACATTATTTTTGTTGGGAAATACATGTCTTAGTTGTTATCAGATGTGATATTCAGCGTTGTGTTAGGATCCAGTCATTCACTTTGCCATACCAGATGATAAAGCCAAATTAATATCTTTAAAAAAATAAAAATAATCAGCCTTTTTCTTTCCCGTTTTCCAGTGTTCCTCTCGGTAGCAGACAGCAAGCAATTGAAATGAGTTGAGTTTATGGATGGCTGCAGAGGCTGTCTCCATTCCCACCCTGTACATATCCATCAACCACTCTGCAGCATTTTCCTGCAGCAGCAGGGGAACAATCAGCCCCATCCCAGTGGAGTGCTCTGATGGGATGGAGAGGCTGGACTATGGGTTTGTGTAGGCTTGGAAACGCACTGGGAGAAGGCTGCTTGGTACTTGAGCAGTCAGAGGCATTTTATGGGAGAAACCACCCCCAGGAAACACACATATTAAAACCCTTGGAGGTTTTAGAGTGAAAGGAAATGAACTATCTTAATTTTTGGTTGTTCTTTAAGGCAAAAATCACTTATCGAAAAAAATTAAGTACCCATTAAAAAATTTGCAGACTCTACCTTACCCAATCAGACTTTCTTACATCACAGCAACTGAATTTAGAATACAGTTGAATATAAAAAAAGATATTTTTTCATCTCTAAATCACTTTCAAGAGCAGAATCAATCATCATGCCACTCCACAGCTCCCGTTGCTAAAGGGAATATTGCAGTAAACAAGCAATGTTAAGAGCTTGCTTAGCATACAAAAGTGTAGGTCATCACACTTCAAATGGAAGAAAATGGTTTTAAGTAGAATCGGGTGTTTTGTGTGTTTATATGAATTTGACACAGGAGAGGAGAGGTCCCCAGACCATCCCCCAGATTCTCTCTGAAATTATTTTGACTGATGAGCTGAAATAAAAAGCGTTGATATGTAAGGCAGCAAGTACAGTGTGATTCTTGCTTTGGAAGAATTTTTCTGTCGGTTGTGCATCCAGCCCTGTTCTATCCCTCTTCCATCTTGGACTTTTTTATTTTGCTATGCATTCCAGAAAAGCTAAGCATGCTGTATGACAGCCAGGTGAATATATATGATGTGTATAAATAAAACAAATATTTTAGCTATCAATCTTCTGAGCTGCAGAGATACCTGTAGTAGCTCAGTGCTGAGGTGGCTCAGAGCACTGTACTCCAAAGACCTAAGCAAGTTTTGACATTATAAGAGATATATTGAGAAAAAACAAGGGTCATCTCTGGGATTTGAAGGGTGTTTTAGGGTGTTATCATTTATCAGCATTTGGATTTGATAATCTCAGCTGCTAAAACTTGACTAGGTCACTTTTGGAGGGGATTAACTGCTCCTGAAGGACTGTTTCCCAAGTGCCAGCCTGGGAAAGGAGGAGATATTTTTAAATGCTTGAGGAGAGAGCTGGAAAGGTGACTGTTGGAGGCAAGAAAACTGTTCATGTGGGAAAGAGAATGGTCTGGTCAGCCACGTGTGGAGAACAGTAAAGCAAATCAGGCAGAGGAGGAGCAGACAGAGCACACAGCATGTAGATGAGTTAGAGAATAAACAAAGACCAGCTGCTGTCTTTTGGGGGAAATGATCAATTTTAACTGTGGCAAAGCTACCTTTGAAGCTCACCATGCCATCTGTGGAAAAATAAGTCTCGAGATCAGAGTTGTGTGAACAGCCTCTCCTTCATTGCATTCCTCAGTGCTACCACTTCACTTGCCCTTGGGGCCAGCAGAGCCCAGGCCAGGCTGCCCAGGAGGCCTGGAGATGTGCCCTGCGGCAGGGCAATGTGTGTGTGTCCACGTCTGAAGTGCTTTCTGCAAAGCAGCAATGGAGCAAAGCACCTTTGCAACCTTCGCCATTAAAGAAGAGAAACCTGACTGCTTAAATAACACATGGGAAGTGATTGCGCATTAGAAGCACTTGGAGGATTTCTTCTTAGTGAAGTGGAAATTTTAATCCATTAAATGAAAAATTATAGAATGTTATTGCCTGGCTAGAATGGACTGAAACTAGATTCAGATATAATCAGTGTGGAAATGCTGGAATTGTCATAAGCTGAGAAGCTTATAATGTTTTGAGCTTACTGACAGTAAGTTGTTGAGGTGGGTCCAGGGGAGGGATTGTAGCAAATGTCCAGCTTTCCAGGGATAAATTCTTCAGCTCAGTTTTCACAGAACCACTGGATGATTAAAACTTCGATAAAATAAACTACAATCTAGTTTGACTTTCTCTAGAAACTGATGTTGTCTGGCTTTGAAATATAAAGTAGGAAGCAATCCATTGTCTAGTTGATGAGTACTGTAGGTACAAATAAGTAAATAATATCAGAATACCAAAAAATATGTGAAGAATCTGGAAGTGGCAGGATGGTGAAGAAAGGCAAGTTTGTGTGAGCACCCCCTAAATAATAAATTTTGGGGAAATTCCTTCAAATTTTCTTTTATTATAAAGACAGATAAGAAATAGACATGTAACTTTGTTTTACTCTACAGCATCAGCAAGTCATGAATTGCTGGTTTTGCCACTGCTGTTGCTGCAGATGACAGAAAGGAATCTGTTATTCTTAAGCACAGGAAGAAACTGTAAATTCTCAGCCAGGATTTTCCATTATATATATATATAGAAAGAAATTAGGTGTTATTTTTTAGTCTGTATTCTGCTCTCATTTCTGTCACTTTTACATCTGTACAAATCTGTTAATTTCAGTTCATGTACTCCTGATTTATATAATCTGTCCCAGTGTGTGCAAAATAAACAGAGAGAAATAGGTAATTAAAGATATCAAGGACATTTAGGAGAGAGAAACTCTAGTGACAATCCATCAAATGCATTGGGACAGACGGTGAAAAATCACGGTATCTCAATGACAGCCAGAAGTGAAATAGGAAGCAGAATAGGAGTTGTTTTTCTAACATAAAGAATTGCCAGAGTGAAAGGTAGTGAGAATACATTGGAGATGCTGATTGCAGAAAGCCAAACAGGCAGGCTAAGCTCATAAAGAGAGGAAATAAAGAAGTTGGGTGCATGTCCTGAAGAACAAGTTACAGATATTTGAGTGAAAAAAGGAAAAAGACAGAATAGGGTTAACTTTAAACTGTCTTTTACTAAGAAATGTAACACGGGTGGCTGAAAGCCAGTATGAAGTTAAGAGAAATTTAACAGATCAGTGAGAGCAAAGGAGGTTTAGCCTGATTGAATGCAAAACTAAGAAAAAAATCTGAGCCAATAGAAGAAATGCAAGTAATGAGAAATCCTTTAGGTAGGTGCATACTAAAGTTGAAGCAATAAGCACAGAACAAAAGCAACTGCTAACAATCTTCAGTAAACACTCCTTTTGTTGCTGGAGTTGTCAGCAGTCACAGAGGAATCTTTGCAGTGTTTGTAAACCATAGAACCACTGAACCCTGCAGAAAGAAATAAAAGATGTACAGGTAATTGTGCAGTTCTCTTTAATGTCAATGCAAACCTTCAGGAGAAAAGCTGTAGAACTGAAGGGGCACTCAGAAGACACTGAAGGTCTTAAAATCCAGAATTATGAAAATTTTGGATTAATGAATTTTTGCTTCTCCACCTCATTTTGAAATGTTGATTTTTTTTTTTTTTTTGAGGCAGGAATGTGAAATTAAGCATACAGAACTAGATACAATAAGCTGTAAACCAGTCACTGGAGGCAGTCTTAAAGCAAAGGGCTGCAGTTGAGAATGTAATTGCACAGATATGGTAGCTAGGACAGCACTCTACAGGGTCACACCTTACAGTGGCAAAGAGTCAGAATAATGAATATGGTTATTTGAAGTTCTAAGTATATTGATTTAGTGTGGGTTTTTAAAAAATCAAGGCTCCATTTCTTTTTTTACCCCATTTATAGATATAGAGAAGAGGGGATTCTACTGAGCCAAAACACAGCCAAATAAAGCCGTGCTGTTTCCTTCAGGGACGTTGGTGTGGGGTGTGTGTTTATTCATCCTGCTGAGCAGATGTGAGATTCATTGTGGCCATTTTCTTCAAGCTCTTCATGGCTTTTGTCATGATTAATGACATTTGATTTTTGAAAGGGTAGTTACCGATGTATAATGGTGCCTTCCAGCAAATTTCAGGATCTACCAGCCTGTCTCAGAGGTGAACTATAGATGTAATCTCAGAAGAGGATCTGCTATAAGGAAAAGAATGATTAAGAAGTGCAGAATATGGTCTGTTGGCAGATGGCTCTTGTGGTTCCTGCTTGCCCTTTTGCTACTGCATTGTACTTCACTTTCTGGATTCATCTCACACTGGTTCAGACTTTTCCCTCACTTTCTCTTCAGTCAGTATTATTGCTCATCCCACAGCAGTTCAGGTCATATGATCTAGATTTAACCATCCTCTATTTAATCAGGATCTGTTTTAGTCCTTGAAGGTCTTGAAGTACTGTGCAGTGAGCACAGGGCATTTCCTCATTAGCATTTTAGTTTCCATCCCAGTCTACCTCAGAAGCAAACCTCCTACTTGTTTCCAGTCACTGCACTCCCCGCATTGCAGAGCACGTGAAATGGATTCTCTACTGATGAAAAGAAAAAGCAAGATGTGTTTGGAGATATGTGAACCTAATAACCAAGAGACCAGTGCAAGGGATCAGGATGGAGTGAGTCTGCTGCAAAGCATGAACTTAATGAGCAGAGCAGATGTTGGATCCTCAGCATGAATTATCCCGTTCTGCAAATGCAGTCCCCAGGCAGGCCGCTCGTGTTGGTGGTGTCAGAATCTGTGCTGTAGGAGCCTCATTGTGTATCTGCTTTCCTTCCATAAGATACAGCTGCAAACCTGCTTGTCCAAATTGCTGCTGCTGAAGGGTCTGGTCCTTCCTCTGTCATATAAGTGCTTCTCAGGCATCAGATGTTCTCAATCTTCTGTTAAGAAGTGATACACTAAACCATAATTTGCATTTTATTAACTGATTGCAGGATTCTAACATGAAAACAAGAGCATGCTGTTTCCTTTAAACATGCACTGTGGCAGCCTCAGTGTCTCAGTGTGGTTAACCATGATTTTCTGAGGACTAGACAAACTGGGAGATCTAGGAGAGTGTAATATAGGGCGTTTTTTTCCAGTCCTTCAGCTAATATTAAAATTCTCTAGGATATTTTTCATTCATCTGGATTTTTTTCTCTTGAATTCAGGTTGCAGTTTCCCTCACAAACATTTCTCAAAATACTTGGGTGAAAATGAGTTCACCTCTGTTGAAATATTCCTCCAGCTCATATTATGTTTGACTGAGCTGACAAATGGCTTGACAGCCCTCTCTTGGAATCTGCCAAAATACAGTGTCAGGAATGACAATGCCATGCAAGGTAATAATCTAAATGAATGTTGCTGCAGCTGAGCAGTCACATTCCTGACTCTCTATAATTCAGTTAGAACGAGGCAAGTCCCCAGATGTTTGTTTCTTAGCAATTGGAAAAGTTTGGTTTGTGTTTCCCTATTAACACATGATTATAATTCATATTTCATGGTTAGCTTACAACAAATTTAACACATTTCAAATTATTTCTTAAATAATAGTGCTTTATTTATCTGTTCAAACTCCATTGGAGCAAGAGCTGTTGTTATTTAGTTTCTCAGAAATCCAAAACATGCATGAATTAGGAGTTTCATAGTGTTTGTGGAGATGAATTTAATCTTGTGGAGTATGGAATGTTAGTGGATTTGAAGTGTAATTTCCAATTTGAGCTGTCTGAGACAACCTACAAGTAGACATTACAGCTTTAATGTAAAAATTATCTTCTCTGCCTTACTAAAACATGTGTCTTAATTCCATCAATATTTTAATGACACTGTATTTTCACAGAGTGGTTTGTGTTGGAAGAGACCTTAGAGATCATCTCATCTCAACCGCCTGCCATGGGCAGGGCCACCTTCCACTAGACCAGGTTGTACAAAGCCCCATCCAAACTGGCCTTGAGCACTTCCAGGGATGGGGCAGCCACAGCTTCTCTAAATTGCCAGGCAATTTAGTGTTTTAAATCTTGTAGTGCATGTTTTCAGAGATCCTCAGCACATTTCTTTAATTCCATATCCTGTAGTTGCAGCTGCTCTCTAAGGTACACATTTCCTTTGATTTTATATCTCTTAAGGTTTGGAGATTAGTTACACTGCAAGTTTGAACTATTTTCTCAGTTGTTAGAATTAAATAGCTTGTTGTACTAGACCTCAGGTGTAAAATTACAGCTGATCAAAATGCAAATGTTCTCTTTTTCTTAAAGAATTCTCTACGACCTTCTGTACTCTTCAGATGTCTGTCAATGCTGGCTTTTTCAGGTTCTATTCTTTGCTAAAACACTGTTTTGATTTTCTTTAGACCCATTTCATGATTTAATCCCTTTAAGAGTGAGCAACTATAATGTCTAGAGATCAGGAGCAGACTTCTATTTACAGCTGAACCGTTCAAAAAGTTTGAGATCTGGGAGCTCTGTATTCTCTTGAGCCACGGGCACTTGGTTAGAAGGTTCCTGAGACTGGAAAATAAAAGTTTTGCTACATCTTTCTTTGTCATGTCATTGTTCACTCCATGGCACACTACATACTGACCTTCTATCACTGATGCAGAGGCTCATGTTCTGGCAACCTCAGGAGTGCATTATATCTTCCTGCAGGAGACTCCTTCAGATGTGTGTCCTTGATCCCAGTGCATGCTACTGGAAGAAATGAAAGGTCACTTAGTTTTCTCAATTTTATCTGAACTTAGCTTGAATGTTGCTTTATCATCATGACCACAGCTGTAGAAGCCTAATACAATATATATTTCCTATTTATAATTTATCCTCTTCTAAAGCAGCTCTGAGCATGTGTCAGTAATTGATACTGAATGTTGTTCCTGGAGTGTTTACTGTGTGAAATTCCCTATGTACACAATTACAAATCTTAAATGATGAATTAAGGGCCAGTGGAAGCATAAATAAAATGATCAAAGGTTCTGAAAACATGTAACACCAGTGTATTATGTTTGAACCTTTCTGCTCTCTTGTTTGATGTGATTCTGAAACAAAGAGTCCAAGTATAGCAACATAATGGGGTTTGTTACCAACTTATAGCCGACATTATGAGGTAGAGTTTGCAGCAGGACTTTTGGGGTGAGCAGTTCTGGGATTAGTGCCTGGGGTATGAGGGGGTACTGTCTCCCTCCCTCCCTGAGGGGAAGATACTGAGATGGAGTAAAATCTTTATCCAGTAGCACTGGTGTTCCTTTGCAGCAGAGGAGTGCTCCTAGCCAAGGGAGGTGTGTAAATTAGAGCACCTTCTTCCATTGAAAATGCAAGACTTTCATGGCTTAAAATGTTCAGCATGGATCTGAAGTTGCGTTTGGACAGTGTTATGTGAACTTCTTAAAAACAAATTATGTGCAAATTGAGCAGTCAGGTGCTCTCTTCTGCTAAAATAAAGTAGGGTCAAAGGTAATGGAAATTTTTGTGCTGTGGACACCAACAGCCTTGGCATTTAAATCCCACTGGAGCCATTACTGCAGTTTAGCTATCTGATGCCTGAATCAGAGTATTTTGTTTCTTTGGCCTTTTTAGCTTACTTTTTTTTGTTACTATTATTGATTATTTGAGCTAAATCCTTTGAAATACCATTCCAAAAAAGTCTGTTTCTCTACAAAATACTATTGCTTCAGCCTGATGGCAAGTAGCAGTCACAGAGGAAAGGTAACTTGTTGTTACTTTACAACTGACACAGAAAATAGTTTCTTAATATTCATAAAAATCTTATTTAATCAGAATAAGAAATTAATGAGGAACTGTCAGTAAAAAAAGTTACATTCATGCATCTCCCGTGATTTTTCAGAAAATGGGTAGAGATAACACAAGTCTACCAGTTATAAAAAGCACCATGAAGGCCTTTCCTGAATGAAAGGACTTCACTTGTGGATGTCCCATCCCTGAAAGTGTCCAAGGCTGGGTTGGATGGGGCCCTGAGCAACCTGGTCGAGTGAGTGGCACAATGGCTTGGAACTGGATGACCTTTAAAGTTCCTTCCAACCCAAATCATTCTGTGACTCTGATGACTGAATCAACCAGCCCCAACTATTTTGGACACCTTCATCACATGACAGCTTTTATAAACTGAGCAAGGTACTTAAATAACCTGCTGGGTGTTCAAGTTGTTGGCGACAACCAAAGTGAGGATGCTGAGGGGGAGCAGCATTTCTGTTTGCAGCAACTGCTGCACGTTTTTCACTGGTTTGCTCCCATTAACCCGCCCTCAGTTTTGCATAATGATTTTTGATGTAGTGGTCTTTTTTTTCCTTAGAATGGATAAAGCGTCAGAGACAATTAAGAAAATGATGTTATAAACTGGAATGGAAACTGCACATTTGTAATGGCTCACAGGGTTTCTGATTTAAAATGTGTACAACCCTCTCCCACACTCAGCAGCTGGTTCTGTCATGGACTGGTTGCCCATGACTGCTTCTTCCTAATGCAGTTCTAAGAAATTTCAAATGTTGGCTAAAACTGACTAAAGGGCTGCAAAATTGTCCTTTTCAACAGCAGCACATTTGATGTCACCTTTTGCAAAGGGTTTTCTCAACAGTACTTGGACCTAGATTTTCCTCGAAGCTACAAATGAAGTGCAAAGAAATGCCTGTGTGCTACCAGGGACAGTGCATCGCTCCAAATCCAGTATAATTCATACAGTCTCTTTCCAGTCATTAGTTATGCATTTAAATAAGTATTTGAAAGACTTGGGACATTGTAACTAATTTAATTGTCTCTACAGAAAATTGTGTCCCTAAATATCAAAGTTAGATAAGTTGATTTTATTTAACTGCTGTTTGTTTCCTTGTATGTTTTGACCACTGGGATTTGTATATCTAAGTGGAACATCAGTATTTTATGCATAACTTTTATTTTATAACTTTGATATTAGGAGAATTATCACTTTATTTCATAATGAGATTATTCCCATAATGGTAAATTTAAAAAAAAATTCATATGACTCAGAACAAATTTCTGAAAACTTCTTGTAAAATAAACCAAGAAATAGCTATGTATTTAATCATTATGCAAATCGTTACTTGCTGTAAAGCAGTTCTCATATGTGAAAGCAATGGTAGCATTAAATTTTTTTTATGTGGGTGTTATTCTCCAGATACAGCCCCCACATGATCAGCTGAAAAGAGCCAGTGATTGTGTCAAAAACAGGTCCTGCAGATGTACTGTCAAAGCAACAAGGGTACGGAAAGTGAAGTCATGTTGCCAATGGCTTTATAACCTTCAAGCTTAATGTGTTTGGCTTTCAAGCTGCCTAAAAACAATTGCTTTCTAAGCATGTAATTTGAATTTTTGACTGAAAATTAAGATGTGGGAAGAGTTTAGCAGCTCTTCTTTCAAGGTTTGTTTTCAGTATTACCCCTGTTGAGAATATGATTTATTAACAGTACTATTCTCTCTATAGAGAACCTGCAGGTGCCATTCCCCACCAATAATTGCAATTATAAACTGAGATAAAGGCACGGTGGTTTTGATAGGTAGAAAACAAGCAAATGATCATGTGAGGAAGCATCATTAGGCCAGGTTGTGACCTATGAATCTTCATTTCACATGGTGGGCACTTCCGTTATTTTTGTGCATTAGTTGGAACCTTGTAAGGCTCACCAGAGGCAGTGAGTTAACCTGGCTATCCAGCTGGGAATTCATACCTAGCATTAGTTCAGAGGCCAGAAATAATGCTGCTTTAAAGAATTCTACCTGGAAGGAGAGGGACTATATTTTTGTTATCTCTGGCTCTGCTTCTTCCTTCCTGTCTGACTGGGTGCTGCTCAGTTTGGGAAAGTGGGAGCTGATGGTTCCCATTCCCGTGTTCCATCTGGCCTTGGAGTTGTGGCGCCTGTGACAGCACAGCACATGCAGCCCAGCAGGGATCAGTGAGTCCATCCCTTGGGAGTTCTGCCTTTCTGGCCTTGCGGGAGCTGTCCAGCCTGCAGCACAACCTGCTGGCACTGGTGGGACACATGAAGCGTGAAAAGCTTTATGAACACGAAGTTAGAGAGAATTATTTAATGCAAGCAGGGGTAACAGGCTCTTTGGCACATGCTGATAAGGGGAAGAGTTCGGGCAGAAGTGAATTGTAGTCCTAAAGTTAGTCTGCCAAAAGAGAGAGCAAAGAATAATAAAACCAAGGCATTTTTTCCCTGCCAGCCCCCCAGTTTTAGATATTTCAGCCCAGGCCAGCACAGACAGTTGTGTGATTGTCCCAGGCACCCAAATATATCAGCTCTATCAGCCATGTGTGCTGGCACGGGGCTGTGCTACAGCAGCTCTGGCTCACAGCTGGCCCTCATGCATCCTGCTTGGAGCACAAGCAGAGAAAATGAGCATCTGTTTGCCCTCACCATTGTAGACACACACTCTGGCTTCATTCTTTTGGATAAACAAAGAGTGGTTTGGGGTTTTTAAAGAAATATTTTTAATTCTTACTATATTTGTCTTTTTACAAAAAAGAAAAAAACACCAAACCCAAAACCAAAACCAATAAAAAGCAAACCAAAAAAACCCCAAGCCAAAACCCCAACAAAAACAACCAACTGCAAAACCCAAGAGAGCAGCTGGAAGATTTCTATATAAAAGCCCATGTGACTGGTTGTAAAGAACGACAATTCTTATTCTAGCTGATACGGGCTCAAGGGTAAGGAATATATTTCAATTTTTTTCAAATATTTTAATTTAATTTTTGAAATTTTTGCGACCCCAATGAATGAGTGTTATTGTGGGTAAGAAAAGTCTATGCTGAAAGTTTCACCTTCCACTTTCTCAGTATTGCTCATGGAAACTTCTAGAAAAGTCTTTCAGCAAAACAGGAATAGCAAATCTTCTTTCCTAATATATCATAAAAACCCCCAACCAACCAAAAATACCTTTTAATTTTTGAAAATAAGAAACCCAGTAACATTCTGGGCCATTAATATGGCCAGAAAAAGTTGTTTTTGCGCATTAGTGGTAGCTGAGTGAAAGTCTGTGTACTGAGAATTTGAGTCTTATGGGAAATCTGAGATTGTGAGATACAGTCAAGGATCTTTTCAATGCCATACACATCTGAGGACTCATTGGGATATGTATTTATGAATTTTACACTGTTATTATTAAACCACTATTAATATACTTGCCACTGTATATTAATCCAATGTGAATGGTTATACTTCTATCAATTCATTATATTCTTATTAATGACACAGCATTCTAGGCAGGTCCTGATATCTTCAGACTTTTCATTACATGTGGCACTGCTTCCTTCTGCCATGGATTCTCTCAGTGTCATCACTTAATGTTGGGAACTCGGATATTCCTGGCCTTTCTGGGACATTTCTCACTAAACTTAAAGCTTTCCCATACAAAATTTAAAACTAAACATCTCCAGCACCAGCATTACTAATTCACTAAGCCAAAGCATCCGGTTTGGATGCAGTTCTCTGATTCCTGGGAGAGAGAGAGAGAGAGCACAGAGCTGGTTAAAGATGTCTTAGCATAACAACATCTCATTGGGGAGCTTTGTTCACTGAAGTACTCAGTGGGTAAAATACATTCTCTTCCTCTTAAGCAAATAAAATATAAATAGATAAATAAATAATGTGTAATTTGCTGACACAAGCTATTTGCTTAAAACAGGCAATAGGCCTTGGGGAGATATTTATGACAGGCTAGATTGACTTTAGCAAGCAGCAGCTGGTGCTTTAACACTGCTTGGTGTTGGAATGATCTTCTGCACTGCAAGGTAGAGAGGCAGAAAATGCAGCTGCATCTTTCTGGAGCTAATTTTAACAAAGGCAATGAGCTGATGATTACCACTTTTTCCAGCTGGTCCTTATCAGGGTAAAAGGTTTATTCATAGATGGAAGGTGAAAGAGGGAAATACTAAGCAGGCTGCAAAGCAGTGTTAATAAATGTCCATCCTGGAGATACTTGGAAATTTAAACTCATGTTGGCTGGGAGGGGCTAGGGAATGAAGATTAGCCCTCAGGGGTCTCTATCAGTCCTGGGGTTACTCCCTTTTTGCAGGACGTTCCTCAGGAGGGGTCTGTGATGAGGCTTTCCTGATGAGTCTGCACCTCGCAGGCTCCTCCACTTCTGAGGGATCCTCCCAGGCCTTGGGATGCAAAGTGAGCTGAGCTAGTTCTGAAAGGTACAAAATCAGAGGAATGTTTTCAGTCAGCATCTCATTTCTGCTTGAGTCATACAAATAAGTTATAAGCTCAATTAATGCAGCAAATATAAATATTTATGAACCCATTTAGCTAATGTTTGGCTGTATTTATAAATAAGACCATCTTGCAAGAGCTTCTTTTTGACAAGTAAATAAAGTAAGTGTAGAAAGTGTTAGTGTGTTAAATTATCCATGCTTCATTAACTCTTCCAAAATATCAAGTCTTAGGTAATAACTTAATTCAAAGTGACAAAAGAGTAGGATTAGTGGGAATAACTTTAATGCTTAAACTTCAGGAGAACAAGAAGCTGTTGTTTACTTTCTTAGTTGGTAGGGGAAAAGAGGATAAATGTGTTTGGTTTCACCATTAATTTCATTTTTTTTTAATTGTATTGTTATTGTAGTGAGAGGAGGGGTAATAGGAGAGGAGAGCACATTAATGTCCCGGTCGTAGGCACAATTTCTGTTTGCTGACTTTTCTGAGATGACTAACAGGAAATTGCATTAGACCCAGGTTTACTTCAAGGCTTGACTTTTTTTGCAAATCAGAACCCAATCCATGAATTCTGATGAATCTAAGGGTTCTATGAATGAGATTTTTGAAAGTTCTGACTGTTACAAACTTTTTGTGAACTGCTAAACTAGTGTTTTTAACATGCCCTTTGCATACTTAGTTTAAGATATGATTATTCTCTTGATTGACTTTTTTGATGGCACATCAATCTAAGTTGGCTGGATTTGACACCCACATATTGAATGATAAAGGATCATTTTGGTCTTCTTAAGAAACAACAATTTATTATGCATGATGGGGCAAAGTGGATTTTAGAACATCGTGCTAGTGGTGCCAAGGTCACTGTTTTGGTCCCCATGTGGGCCATTCACTTGATGATGAGTTGAACTTCATGATCCTTGTGGATCCCTTCCAACTCTGTGATTCTGTGAAAATGTGATTCCTCTAATCTCTTGATTGCTCAAAGCAACGTAATAAAAATGCAGTGAAGAACCGAGGCCCAAGTCTAGCAATTTATATTTGCTTTTATAATTTTTTTTTCATTTGTTATGTTCACAACTGATTCCTAAGTTAAATTTCCTGAGGGTAAAAGCTAGAAGAAGGGTTCCGTGATGCTAAGTGGTGAACAGATGCAGAACTGAAAAGGCAGCTCTTGTCCCAAGTCTTGCAATTTAATTGGGGTGGTGGAAGTCACAGGTGAGCTTCTTTCTGTGTGAGGGGCCCCTGGGTTCCCTGCCTTGCCGTCCCAGGCTGTTGTCCACCTCAGGCAGGAAATAGACTTTATAAAGGGGGCAGAAAAGAATCTTGCCAAAGGCCTTAACCCCACACGTAGTGAGAAGAGAACAGAACTCTAGATTTCCTCAAGAATTTCATTGGGCCCAGTTTGACAGGAGTTGAATTTCTTTTCCTGAAATTGGAAGTTGAATCTTTAACCTATGATGTGAGACTCAGAGTCCATAAGGAGCCAGTTGCAGAGGCCAAGACAACACATCACTTTTATATAACACTGAGTTGAGCTAAGGGGCTCCCAGCCTTGGCTTGCAGTGTCAGCTCTTCTCTTTTTATGCATGATTTTAGGTGTGCAGAGTCCCTTCAGTTAATTAAAAGATTGGCTTAGTCATATGCAGTCACTGAACCATAGGCAAAACCTTCAAAGTGTGAGTTCTATCCAAGAAGAAAGATATTTTCAAATATTTGTTCATCAAAAATATTTCTCAGTTGCTGTCACCTGCTGTATTGAAGTAGCCCTGTGCCTGGTTTTGCATTCCCTTCAAAGTCCATCCAATAAATAGTCTTTAAAGTCAGCCAGGAAAAAAATTAAATTACATCTCTCTAATACCAAGTGTGTACATATGAGTGTGTGGAAAAACACTTTCTAGTGGCTTTGCCTGCCAAAAGGGAATGAAAGAACCTTTTTTGGTGCTCTACAAGAAAGAAACATGTTAATAGAATGGCATTTGGCTAATAGTGCAGCAGATAAAAACTGGGTCATGGCAGCAGAGGTGGAAAGGGCAGAAAAGAAAGAAAATTGTTTCATTTGGGGGTGAAGGTCATCTGAAATAAGTGATTTCACATTTAAAAGGGCACTAAGGAGAAAATTGATGAATGTTTACCTGATTTTATATTGCTTTATTTCATTCTTTTTTCTTTTCTCATTTGTAATGCTTACGTGCTCAGGAAGTTGAGGTAGGTTTTTCAATTTTAACTTGTAAATATCCATAGAGTGAATAAAAATATTTACAATATATCACAATTTATTCTATATTTTAAACTCTTATGATCAACTGTTAATATTGTTATAAATAAAATGCATTGGTACATGTTAATTATTAATGTGTTAATATTGATTAATTAACATGTTAATATGAAAATTGCATAAGTTTCATTTGTTACAGAAGGAATATGGGATTTTTAGCACATTAGTATCAGCCCCAGTAGAATGCTCAGAAATGCATAGATTGCTTTCTGTCAGGAAGGTGTTTTACTGAATGGGAAATTTAAATCTCTTTAATCAAGTTGATTGTATTTGTATATATATGTACACGTATATATTTATGTGCTACTTCTCTGTCGGAAGAAGTTACAGTGAAATGATGGTGTTCCTTCAGAGACACCTCTAACGAAAGTCATTTGAGGATATTGTTATAAATCTCAGCACCTTCCTGAGTACTGGCACAAAGCCCTGTCTGCTTCTGAGTCAGAGCTTTAGGTGTGTATTTAAATGTGACACAGATTTGCTGCTGAGCCATACCCACAGGGTGAATTTCACCTTTATGGTGCCATAACCCTTCAGACTCAGTTCTTGCTGGAATCGACGCTGAAGTGAAGCCCTGGTGCTGCATTTTGTGTCCTTGCAGTTTAATCCAGGTACCACCCAGCTGTTACCTCACATCCTCACCCACCCCACTTACCTGGGTGAATAGGGAGGAGAACTGGGGGGGGAGGGAAAGGCAAACCCCATGAGTTGTGATAAGGACAGCTTCATAATAATAATAATAAATATGACAAAAAGACAGAGAGATGAATAAACCATAAGAAAGACAAGTAATGCCCAGTACAATTTTTACCAGCTGCTGAGCAGTGCCCAGCTGGTCCCCCAGCACTGACCAACTCACCCCAGTTTATATTCTGGCCTTTAAGGTGTGGAATGTCCCTTTGGCCAGTTAGGGTCACTTGTCCTGGCCATTCTTCCTCCCGGCTCCTCTCTAAAGAAACCTGGGAAACTGAAAAGTCTTTGGCTTGGAGTAAACACTCCTCAGCAACAACTAAAACACCAGCATGTTACCAACATTATTCTCATCCTAGATCAGTGCTATACCAGCTGCTAAAAGGAAAATTAATTCTATCCCAGCTGAAACCAGGACAGTTGTCCAACTGGCATAAGTTATTTTGAACTGCTATTGACTGTATTGCTCTAACGTATGTATAGTCATTATTTACTCCTATAAATAATAATGAGGTTTATATATTGAAAATCTCAAAGGTTTTCTCTATTCCACCTTTTAGGGGTTTTTTGCCGTATTTTTTCTTGTGTACTTTCTACGTTATCATACTGTGGTTTCAGGCACATTCTAAAATAAACATAGTTTCAATTTTCAAAATGGAATACTAAACAGGTCTGCATGAAGGAGAAGAGGAGGAATAATAGATCTACAGAAGAGATGGCTGTGTTGTAGGTATTTTTGTGAGGAAGGTGCATTTTTTGTAAAGTATTCCTTTGACACTGAAATTGAGATAAACCCCCTTTCCAATCCTTATTTCAAAACTGGTTCCATATGCCACCAGCATAAGAAATCCTAGTTGGGAGTTGAATTATTTAACAGTTTCTGATGCTGAAAACCCAGCAGCAAAGCAACACCTTGGAAAAAATGTAAGCAGGCAAAAAAAAAATATTTTGTTGCTGAAAAAAGTTCTGCTATAAAAGCTGAAAACACAGCGCATTCTGAAAAGTGATTAATGCTTGGTGAATTTAGCAGTACATCATCATCAATTACAAAGCATTGTATAACCATGAGGGGTTTTTGTATTAGCAAAGCTGTGGAATTCAAAGGCAAGCCTGCAACTCTATTTCTGGTGTCAAACCCTGTACTTGTGGAAAAAACCATATGGATACATTTGATGTATCTGAAATAAATTATGAATAATAGTCTTTGCTGTTATTTTGGAACATTATCACTGTCCATGAATTCAGTATGACACCGAGCAGAAATATATTGGTGAAAAAAACCCCACATTTCCTCCTGCTAGTCATGCAGAATAATTTGATCTAACCTAGCATTTGCCCGTGCTTACCCGTCCCAGAGAAGGCAGACAAGAGAAGGAGAACAATCCATGGTTTTCCATGCTGTCCATAGTGTTCAGAAAGGAACGTGAGCTGCACCTCCTGGTGTTCATTGAGGCTGTGGAGTCCTCACTCCTCCTATAACAGCCTGTTCTGAACACAAAAAGTCATGCTGACTTCCAAGTCTCCAAAATATTCCAGGTTAGGGTGACTGCATAGCATGAGAGTACGTGAAATTCAGTGTACTGCAGGTAAATGGTAAACAATGCCCTATGGAAGAAATAATTTAGATGTCTTATTCACACTGATGGGTTTTTAGTTACTGTCCTGGCAGGAAAAAGAAATCTCGGTGTTGTTCTGGACAGCTTGATGAATACATATCTTTAGTGGCATCCCTCAGGAAATGAATATAGAATACCGGATATATTTAAAAGGAAACAAAGATTAATATGCAGAAAAATATGACAGTGTTGTAGAAATTTTTTATGCTTCCTCACCTAGAATAGATTATTCTGTTGTTATCACGTCCTCTCAAAGAGGACACAAGTGAGATACACAGAGTATGCTGAAACGGATGTATCAGTTGGGCTTAAATCCCAGTTCTTCAGCAGTAGGGTTGATGGCACTCCGAAGCAGGGAAAACTTTGTCTTCAGATAAATATTTGCTAAGTACACAGAATACAGATTGATCCAACACGTGGAAGAGTTTTCCATTCTTTCTGCAGAGAGACTAGTTTGCAACAGAATCATTATTTGGCCAGGCACTCTGACAGTCCCTGCTTTCTCCAGTGTAAAATCCAGTGGGAATTGTGTAAAACAGAACCACAACACTCACAGCACAATGATCTTGTTGCATCAGATTTCAGAAAATTTTTAAAGTTTAGTAGTGGGAACAGTGACAAAAATACTCAGTGCAAGTGCTCCTGGAAGTTGTTCTACTTTAAGTAATGTTTGCAATATTGCTCCTGTATTTCTGTACCTTCACAATTGTGTGATTTACGTGTGTCCAAATGTATGTGTCTTTGAATTTACTTTGCTGACCTTCCACCACTCCAGGATGGCGTGGGCCATGTTACACTATCTGAGCAATATGCTCTTTGTTGTCAAAGACTGTAGGCGAACATGAAATAATACAGAGTTATTATAAAATATTTAATAATGGGTGAGCTTTGAAAAACAATCCAGAAGAAAAATTCAAGGTACTGAATCCAAGGACTTTTATTCTTTAATTTCTAACCTGCATTAACTACTCTTTAGGACACAACCTATTGATAGTCTTAACTGATTTGAGCTAAAAATGTTAGAATCAAAACATGAGTTGTTTGTTTCATTTGCAGTTTATTTGTGTGAAACTGTACTGAAAATCTGATTGTATTTTTCCTGAGTTTTCTTTTCTTTTTCATCCCCATTTAGGATGATTATTTCAGAAACTGGAATCCAAACAAGCCATTTGATCAAGGTAAGCTTAGTACACATTTTGTGGTCGTCTTCTGCTCTTTTGTGATATCCCCATATGCTTTATGCCTGTCTTCCTCTGTCTGTCCCGTGCATTAGTGGAGAGCTGTATTCATAGTTACATCTCGTTCCCAATTTAGTCACAGCTTGAGGTGGTTTATGTATAAGAGTTTGACTCATCTCGGTACTTTTTCACCATGTTTTTTAATCCCCATCCATTCCACTTTATATTCAATGATGAAATGTGTGCTCAGAGAGATTCTCTGGAACCATGAATCTTGGTTTAACATGCTTTAAAACAGGAATCTTCACATTCATTTTCTTTCATGTTAAAGGCTTTGCTAAATTAATGTCATAAGTGTAACTACTGCATCTCCTGACACTCAAGGGGCCAATTCTTTGAAACCAGCTGTAATGTAAGAATTTCAGGGCTGATTTTAAAGGGGAAATGGTGGTGTGGATATGCTGCTGTTTCAGATGCAGGCTCTGTAAATGACACTTTGTACTTTGTCTTGGTGAGTTTTTAAGTTATGGCAGTACTTCAAATATTTCCAGGCCAGCCACCAAAGGATAGGAAAAAACCAATAAAAAACATTCTAATTGTGTCCAGGACTGGACAGGAAACAATAGCCATACCAGGAAAAAGAAATTCAAAATTATTGAAGTGTTTAGGAAGAAAATACTTATTGGAAGTCTCTGAAGGTGCTTTTGAAAATTTCACTTTACATCTATTTCTGTATTTCATTGTCAGACATGTTCCTTGTATTGTCTGTACCTTGCAGGAATATCATTGGGGGCTTATACAGGTTAGAGCTTAAGAGTGTAGATTCTCTGTCTTTAGGGAAATGGAGCTTCAGTGTCAAAGGAAAGGCAAAGTTGATGCTTTTGTCAAGACACATATCCTCTGGGATTTTCAAAGGCATTTGAGGGATTTGGGATTACAAATCCTATTGACTTCAAATGGAACTTATGCTCCTACCACTTTCAGACACCTTATGACCCTCTGTCTTCCCAAGAGGAAAAACAAAGAGGTAAATCCTTGGAAAGTATTGCAGAGAGATTTTGAACTGACATGCTTTAAAACTGTCCTGTTTATAGTGTTACTGAGATATCTGACTCTTGGCAAAACCAGGAATGGTTGTAGAGAATCTAAAGTCACACATGGATACCTTGAAGGGATATGTCAGATGTCTGTTGAAGATTTCTCTCTCTTTGTAAAGAAAAGGATCATGTTTTTTTCAGTGTAGAGTTTCTCTGTCGTTATGGATGTCTCTGGTCAGGAAGCAGAATGCAGACGGAGGGATGCAGTCTGAGCAGGGTGCTCTGCCTTGCACAAACATCTGTGCACTGCTTCTTTCTCACTTAAATCTTACAAATGGATATTATTTGGCCAATAGATCCTTTTTTTGACAGAGGTTACTACTCTTGGCTGTGGCAAAATTCACCCTGACCCTTAAAAATAGCCACTCAAACATTTCTAAAGAGATTTATTGCACAAAAAAAAATAAATTGTTGATTAGTTTAGTTACATATAAACAGAGCATGTGAGTCTTTAGTCATTGATCCCTATGCTGTCACCCAAAAAATGAAGAGAAATCATACGTTGCTGCTTTGGGCCCTATGAGTCAGATGCTGATAAGACTAATCCTCAGTTTTTATATGCGTAGAGGTATGTATATGTGTGTAAATGTATACATGATATATTTATGTGTATACAGAGGGAGTGGCATTAAAATAGAAGCCGCTGAGATGAAGGAAGGAAGGGAAGCTTTCTCTTTCCCAGATGTTTGCCACCAGAGGTTTAATTTCTGTAATTTTCCACAGAGAGGAAAAAGAATAGTCAGAAGAATTTGTCCCAGATCTTTTATGCAGCACAAGCTGCAAGACAATTGTTTAATCTGTTTTTACTTTTCCATTCTCCCTACCCTGGTATTTTTTCCATGTTGTTCCATTTGTCTTTGGGGTGTTTAAATGCCCCCTGTGCTCTTGTATGGTTTTGAAGATAGAAGAGCTTCTATTTTATATTCTTTGGGATTCTGATATCCAGAGAGCCTGTGCAGATCCTGTGGTGAGGAGCCCCAGCTTGCACCTGTGCATTCAGTAGCAGCTTTGTGTTCTCACCACACAATTGTTATTTTTAAAGATATCCCAAAGGCAACTTTTAACCTCACAAGACCAAGATTCTTCCTAGTTACTGAAGAGAACTTTTCCAGTGGGTGAATGAAAGCCAACTTTGGGTTTTATAGAAAATCTGAGTCTGGTGTCACCAAGCTAAAGCTCTTTTGTGCAAACACCAACTTTTTGGGACAGGTTTACAAGATTTTAATATTCAAAACCTAATTCTCAATTTTAAATCTAAAATCCTGCTTGAATATTCTAATTGTGAAGTCTTCATGTGGAGCGAGACTGTAGAACCAGGCTGAAAGAGCTGGGAGGACAGGGTCAGAGGTAACTGAAGGCAGGAAGTACCTGCCAGAGGGATCTCACAAAGGCAGCTGGAGGATTCCATATGTTTAACAGATTTAGGAACCAACAGTAATCAGAGGTTTTAAAAATCATCAGAGTTTTGCTTCCAGGCTTGTACTTCATTTGCATCTTTTAAAGAAGTCTGCTGCATGCAACCAACTCTGTATTCTTTTCTAACAAAAAGCTGGCTTTATTCAGAAGGATGAATTACTTAATTGTGCATTGAAAAACAATAGCTGTGTAATCAAGCTGTCTGCTTTCTGCTTGCAGTGTGGAGGGAAATACCTGAGTGTTTGTCTCAAGAAAAGAAATACCTTGTTTTGTAAAAAAGCATTCATGGCTTTCACTGAAACCACCTCTAGGGAGTGACACGAGGTATCTTTGGATAACTGGCCTGTTCAAGGGAAGTCAACTTGAATGGTTCAACTGCAACACAGAGGGCACTTGAGTGATCAGAGTTTATTTTTAGCTGAGATACCAGCCCAGCTTTCTATTCATCTTTAACCCAGGAGAAACCAATACAAAGGTGAGCATCTTACTGACAGAGCCGAGCTAATGAGGCACTTGGACTGCAGAAGGCAGCAGAGTTTGTAGCCTGGAAATGATTGCTGGTCATTAATATTGAACTTGATTCTGTCACAGTCACAGAAGCAGGAAAGCAGAAGAGTAGAAGGGGCAGGTTAGTCAGGATTTTGAAATATGAATGAAAGCGTTGGTTTTTTTTTCCTGACAAGGTCATTTGAGAGTTCTTAAGGAGCTTGAGAGCTAACTTGGCATACTTTCCTAGTCTTCTTCATCCACTTTGGAGAAAGAAAAGAGGGAATTGGGGAAAACTTCAGCATAACTCAAGTGAGAGCTTTTGATACGAGTCTCATATTCAGCACCTATTCAGACTTGCCAGAAAATAAACTCATTAAGACTTTATGGATTATGTTAATTGAAAACTGTTAAATTAAAAAAATAAGTTACTGAAAACTTCTGCTGGAAGCCACCCCTAAAATTGCTGGAAGCAGTTTGGACTGGTGTCCAATTTGCCATATGACTGTTTTAAAGCATCCTCACCCAGAACATAGGAACTGTGGAAGTAATGGGGTGCACTTTGTATTGCAGATGCATAAGCTCTGAATCAAAACACGTTTAAAACATTGAGCTGCCATTAATATTAACAACACGGCTGTAGAAGGATGCAATAAGAGTAGGGAAAATTTGATTCTATGGTAATGCTGAGTTTTTTCCCAAATATGTGCTTAAAACCATCCACTGAACTATGGAATTTTCTGTTCAAGGAGGTGCAAGTTTCCCCCTTTCCATTTGGATTGTGACGCTGTCAGATGATTGCAGTGGATGGAGCTGGCCTGAGTCCCCTCCCTCAGCCCTGCCTTCAGCACTGAGGCACAAGGACTGGCTGGAAACAGGGTACAGTTTTACCCATTGCTGGTTGTAGCAATCCCAAATGTTCCAAACTTCAGGGGAAAAAAGCTCCTGATTAGAAATAGTCTAACCTTTCCACCTTTTCTTCCAGCCTTTGTCTTTCTTTTCACTGTCTGTTCCCAATCCTCTTCCCCAATAACTGAGAAATCTGGACAGGGATATTGCTTCTCAGGGCTTTCATTATCTGCTTTGGGAGAGGAGAGAATATAAAAAATTAAAAAAATTCAAACTCCCTATTCCACTGTATTGTGTGAAAGTCTTTATCTGCCTGAATTGGACCTATCAATGAATGACTCTAATGTCAGACACACTCATTTAGACTTGACTACCATTATTAATTACAGACATGTACTCTTACTTCAAAGAGGTCCCCTTGAGCACTAATGAGAGGCTGAACTAGCAAAATACCCTCACTTTTGAAGAGGAAACATTGCTTTTAAGTGGATTGAGGCCTCCAGCATAGCATAGCCTCTGACTTTAACAGCCCAGCAGCCCTGTTAAGTGAATTTGCCGAATTTAGAGCATTACCTTTCAAGATGAATGTGTTGGTATCAATGCTTCCTCTCTTTGTGCATAGAACTCTACCTGTGTCTTTCCAGTGTTTAAATCACAAATCTAGACTCCAGAAATGGGCTTCTGCAGCTGTGCAGAAAAAAAAGTTTGCCTAAAATTCATAAGCCTTCCAAAACAAAAGGAGTGAAAATGGGAAGCCTGTGATGCAGGATGAAAATCATAGAACCTGCAATTATTTTTGAACATGTAATTTTCTGTTAGCCCAGTTAAGATGTTCTTTCAGAAAAGCCTGAATAAATTCCTCGCAAAGAGATGTTTAGTACTGTACACATCTCTAGCCACAAATATATGTTAGCTTTATAATAAATGTTTTCTATTACAGTGCCTCAGATGGCAGATTTCAATTGAATAACTTATTTTGCAATTTATTTTTTGACTGTGCTTGAATTAGTTTTAGAGGCTTATTCATAGTGCAAGTGCACATGAATTATGTTTGTAAATCTTCAGTAAATCAGTCCAATTTTAGAACATGTTAACTGAATCAACCAAAAACAATAGCTGAGACGCAGCACATGAAATATACTGTGTCCCATCAAATGCATTTCGAGCACATATGGCTGCTTATCTCCAAGCAGATGCACATGGTTCTTTTTGCATGCTAGAAGCATAATATTAAATTCCTTATAAGCTTGTAAGCAACCAATTTTGTCATTAAATATGGCACGAGAAATGACAGCGCTGGGGTCCTTGTGTGTGATTGCATTATGGCTGACGTGCTTTGAACAGAGACAGTGATCAATAGGCTGCTTGGCTGGAATTTTATTAGCACTTGGGGAGTACTTGTTAGTTTTGTCAATAATGGTGCTGGCTTGCTTTTAATATCTCTTACTTCATTGACTGTGAAGCAGACATGATTTTCAAAGGGAAATTTATGCCCTCCCCATGCTCATCCTGCTTCCATTGAAATAAGTGCATTTTTGGGGAATATCACTGAACCCAACCCTGCTCTCTTTGGCATCACTTAGGGAGCAGAGGTCTCCTTCCCTTTGCTTCAGTTCACTATATAGGAATTCATTTTTCGTAACCTACATAGACCTTTAAAAATGAAGTGTATGTGTAAAATACATGCTTGCAAAGCTTCCTTCCTTATTTGCTGCAAGAGAAACCCCAGTGTATTATCCAAACTAGCTTTGGCTTGTATTCTGATTTAAGAAGGCCAAACCAATGAGAGGCAAAGTCTCCAGCTTTGAAATATTATTTGACTTAAATATTGGATGGTATAGCATCTGCATACCAGAGTGACCCTTAAATCACTATCCAGTCAGAAGAGTAGTTCGAACAGTATTTAAACATGTTTAAATGCTTGTCACTTAATGGGTGATTACTGTCATTTGGCTCTAGCTGAAAAACAGGATCTCCTGTGGAGAATAAAAGAAGGCAGAGGGGCAATGTCCATATTAATGCATAATGGAGAATTTTTAGGAAGAAAAAACCATCAAAATAAAAACAAGTTGTTTCAAATATAGATTTCAGTAAACTAAGAATTAGAGGAAGAAAAATAGGGATAATTGGCATTTGCTCAATGTAGAAAGCACCAACATGAATTATCCAAAGGCATGAGCTTGGCTAATGACAAGGCTCTTACTGGCTGCAGTGACAAGAGGTTGCCTACAGAAAGTACAGCTAAGTGAAACTCTTAAGGGTGCACAAGCAGTAACCCCAACCCAGAAAGCCAAGTATAAAAAAAGATGTTTGGGCAACAATTTAGAAATAGCAATTTTTTCAAGTGTATTATAACAAAGAAAAAAAAAATCAAGAAAAATGATGGCTCAGTGGAGAGAGATGCTCATGTAAAGGCACTGCTGAGAAGGCAGAGCTTTGGCACCTGGCTTTGCTTTGGCTCGCACATAAAAGGGCTGATAAGACCCAGTGGCAACTGTAGTTGATATCTTTAGCTGGAGTGTGAGATTCTGGATGAGGGAAAGGATAGGCTTGGGTAAATTAGATATCTGCAAATCAGCTGGAATTGATCTATGGTTTAAGGGAATTGGCTGAAATTATTTTAGAGATACTAAAGTTATCCTTGAAAAGTTATGAAATGGTACAAGACTGGGGAAAGACAAGCAACATGGTATTTTTTAACATTAGAGAAAGGAAGAAAATGGGGAAATTTATCCTGTGAGTTAGACCTAAAATACTGGGAAAAACTCTCCCATACTAAGATAAATATTGAAGCAAATATTTGTTAGCATCAAGAAGATGAGGGGGTGAATGAAGCAGGTATGGATGTCAAACTAAACTCAGTTTCTTCTGTGACATTTACAGGCCTTGAGACTCAGGGATAAGCTTGCAGCATCACATATCTTGACTTTATTAAGATTTTGACTTGGTTTCCATTACTGCCTTATAAGCAAGTTAAAGAAATGTTGTCTAAAACAAATAATTATAAGGTGGATACAAAATGAGTTGGAAAAGTACATTCTGGTAGTAGCTGTCAGTAGTTCAGTGGCAGGCTGGGAGGATAAATTGAGTAGCGGTCTCTGTGATCTGGTTTGGGTGCAGCATTATTTACCACTTTTTGACATTTACCATTATTTACCATTTCAATTAAATTGCAGATGTTGAAATTAGGCTGCTTATTAAATGTAGCACAGAAATAAAATTCTCAGCTGCATTAAGAAATTTAAGAAATGGTCTGAAAACAAAGGCTAAATTTAGTCAGGGCAAGATGCAAAGTTCTTAGGTAAGAGCAATCATCTGCACAAAACAGGATGAAAACCAACCAGTAATAAATTTGGAGCAAAGGGCTGGGGGATTATAATGGATTACAAATAGAACATGAGTCAACACTGTCATTCTGCTGCAAAAAAAGGCAAATGTTGCACTGGCATGTGTAACTGTGAGTAATCCTTCAGCTCTAAGCAGTGCCAGTAAGACCTTGGCTGGAATACATTGTCCAGATTTGAGTACCAGGCTTCTTGGGTACTATGAATCAACTGGAAAGTACCCAGAGAAAAGTAACAGGGATGATCAGAGTTGCAGAAAATATCCTCTGCAAAGAAAAACTGAGGGAGAGGAGGAAACCAACAAAACAGCAACAACAAACCAAAACAACCCACAATAAACCAAAACAATGCACAAATCCCATTTTCAAATACTTAATATTGACTGCAAAGTGGAGGACTGGTTCTATGTCCGTTGTGGATACCACAAGGAGGTATAATTTTACACTGCAGCAGAGATTAATTTTATTCTTTGTAGGGGTAGCAATATTTAAGCATTGGGAGAGATATTTTAAGGAGGATGTTGAGACTGTGTTGGAAGGTGTTCTGACACAGTTAGACAAATGTCTTGCAGGTAGTGACCCATGGGTAGCTGATCTAGCCATGGAGAGGGGGAATGGAACCAGCATCCTTCTCAGAATTGCCATTCTAGCACTGTGATTCTGTGAGTGTATTTTGATTAATGAAAACCAGCTAATTCCATTGAAAGCACAGAAGAAAGGCTGAAGGAAATATTTCTTAAAGTAAATTTCCAGTCAAAACAAAGAATGGAAAATAAATGAACCAGTATCCTCGACAGATGTTTTGGCACCACCTGAAAAAATACAGGTTTTTGTTTGAAGGGAAGTTCATAAACTGCAAGATAGGCATTAACCATGGTTGTCATGGGCTTGCAAAGCTCTGTGAATGTAAACGGGCTGGCAAAAGGAGGCCCATTTTCTCTTACTGCTTCTCCCTCTCTCACTTGCTTTCTGATAGAGTCAGGAGGACTTTCTAGAGATGTTGTACTTGGTGTTAGTATTTGTTTGTTGGCTTTTTCCTCCAGACAGGAATAAAGGTTGTGATCTAACCCTAAGGTTGAAGATTTGGGTGGAAATCAGTTACCTGTTCTTTTTCAATTCATTAGCTGTGACGATGCAAGCGTATTTAGGAATTAAATCTCCCTCTACTGTAAACCTAAGTGCTCAGATCATCAAAACACTAAGTGAATCACAGCTATTTTACTTCCTCTTCTCATTGCTTCAAATTAAACATATTTGCATGAAATAATATTATTTCTTCTCTAAGCTGATTGTTTGCATTCTAGCTTTGCAGCCTTGGTCATTTGGAAAGTTACTTTAAACTCCAACTGCTGATGCTAAGCAGTCCACGGCAAGATGAATAAAAGAAGTTTTCAAATATATTCTGATGCTGTTCTGCACTAAAAAATTCCCTAAGCATTGTATGTTGAAAGTTAGTTTGGCAAGTGTTGTTTAGTCATTTAATCTCATTCTGTCTTTTCTCTCTGTGTCCTCTGGTTGCAATATATCCACAGACTTCACCATCGACACCTGTTTGTGTTTAGCATTTATTGCCCAACAGCTTTGAAGGGCTTGTCAAATTTACATACATTTCTTTGAAGTGCAAGGACAGGAAAGCCATATCTGAAGACTGAAATTTTACTTCTACTGTCCTTCTTGCAAGGTCTATTTGAGGGTTTATTCTGTTTTACCCAGAGAAGATCAGTAGCAGCATTGTTTTCTTAGGGATGTGCATCCTTGCACTGCCTCTTCTACTGTAGGAGGATGCAGGCAGATGAAGTGCTGACCCAAAATCTGGAAGTATTAAGTTCACTTTAACCACAAGGCAAGTCAGTAGAATAAAATCTGCAATATAAGTAGGTTCTGCTCCTGGGATAGCTTTAATTTATACGATGAGCAGTCGAATCAGTCTCTCACTTCCCATCTTATCTGTAACAAGTAAACAGAACTCTGTGATCACTGGATGTACAGTACAGCAATCCTAGGGATCACTGCACATTACAGCAACCTTTAGTGCAATGTAAGTAAGCATTATTGTAATTATTTTTACGTGATCTATCCATGTGTTCACTGAGTGATATTTAATTGTGGGGGGTTAAAATCCATTGGAAGATGCATGTATTCTCTAAGAGCAAATGTATCTTTGCTGGGAAGGCTCCAGCATCAAGGCTCGTTTCTCTGTTCAGTGGGGCCTTTGGAATGACCTTTCATATTTAAAACCAGTGAAAGGTTGCTGACATAACCAGAGGTCTACAAAACTGAAAGGGAAGAACCTCTGCATATCATAGTGTTAAATACAGGCATCTAACAAAAAAAGTCTGGTTCTCTCTCAGTGGACCATAAAGCTGCCTAAGGATTCAGTGTTAGCTAAAAGAAATCCAGTAGCCATGATTTGTTAATCCTGTTCTCAACTCTAGCATATGGTTATAGTTAATTCAGTCTAATGCAATGGATTTATTTATCCTCAAAATCCAGATTATGTTTAGCTATCCCAAAGAAGATAAAAGTAAAACCATGAAAAGCCATGTTCAAGTAGAGTCATGAAAAGCACAAGTCTATTTGAAAAATACCAGCAGGATGTTAATGTGAATGATATATCCAAGTATCAGAAACATAAAAATATTGGTCTTGATAGTTTAGACATAAAGACCATGAGTTATTATTTTTTCATCTTTGGATACTTCATCAATAGAACTCCTAAATAAGACATTGCTATGTGCTGGCTGTAGGCTGTACTTAGTTGCTCCCCCTCCTAATTGCCTGACATGGCTCCTGGCTTCACCATTATTCTGTTGCAAGAAATGTGACTTGATATTTAGGGAAACATTATTCATTTTCTTTATGTTTTTACTTCTAAGCTGCTTTTTCATAAAGTGGCACTTCTACTGTATTTTCCTACACAGGGCTGAGGCAGTAACATTTTCCCAATGCCTATAAATAAATTAAGTGTACTGTGGCTTGAAAGAGAAATTGCTATCAGCTGGTGTTCCACTACGTACAAAACATTTTATCTTCTTTCGGTTTCTATTACTTTGCTCTCCCTTGATTTTGTAGAGGAAGTTGTGTTCCCTGTTAGTGTCATGTGGTGCATTTGTGAGCAGTGTGCTTGATGTATGGAACTATCGCCGGCACCCAGTGTGGAGAGCTCTGCTTTGGAAATTGCACTTAAGATGAACTTTTTGGCAGATGGAGATGTTGATATGATTTGGAAATAGGCCTGTTTGTATCAGTCAGTCAGGTACTTCATTTTTTAAGATGGAAAAAAAAATAAAGGTTGGAGATGAAAGAGGAGAGAGAGGCCACCTGTCTAGGGGAAGCAGAGAGCTTGAGCCCGGAAGGAGGAATGCACTCCAGAGCTCTATATATGGGTGCCATAATAATGCAACAAGTTAATTTTTCTTCACAGGCTGCAATTTTACAGAAAGGACACAGTTGCTTAACTTTTCTCATCTGCACAGTTACCCAAAAGCCAGAGGTGGCTGTTCATTTTGTCTGTGGTTCAGATTAGGAAGCCACTTTGAGGTCTAGCTAAGCCTAATTAACCTTCAGTGGGCTAAAGTTAGATGGGACCAGGTGCAAGGAAGATGTACGTGGGGCCTCTTCTAGACACTGTGATCTCAACTGAGACACAGCTCCTGTTAGTTATGCACAAGATATGTGGAAATTGCTTTATCCATGTTTTCTGAAACATTAAAGAACAACAAATTCTGCCAGGCTTTCAAATGAAGAAAAGAACTTGGAGGAAATGCGTGACATTAAATAACCATGGCAGGTGTCCCTTAACCAGAAGGGTTCTCCTGGAACACACCCCTCAGCCTTTGTGTCATCTCTGTGTAGGCCAGAGTATTTGAAAATTACCCAGTTAGTCAGTGGGAAAGAGTGTGTGGGAATAAAGGCTTCAGGAGCTGGAAACTTGTGATAGTGTCCCTTTTACTGTTTTCCTTTGGGTTGGAAAAGGATGAGGAAGAAAGAGAAAGCTGAGAGAAGCAAAAATAAAGTATGCAGTAGATGATGTTGAATGCTTTGAAGAAGAATCAGGTGGATTAATAATGGATTTTTTGTGTGGCAGTCCCCTGGTGTAGCTGATTTTTACCTGCCCGTTAGTATGCTGTCTTTTTCGTCAGTCTAGTAGAGAGAAAAGAGTCTTTTGCTTCCTTTTCTGATATAACAGGAATTCTGTGATCTCTGTACAGGTTTTAAATTATTTTTATTTTTTTTAATTAAAATATTGAATCCAGACCCTCGAGACCTTAGGATAATGAAATTTTTATCTCACTTCTAGTTAGTAATCAGTGAAAGGGGGGATGGGGTTTCAGGAGGTTGCTGGAGCAAGGTAGTACAAGATGGAAATACAGCTTTTTGTGTGGTGGAGAGGACAAGGAGGGAAAAATTAAAGGTATATCTGGAGCAAAGGTGTTTCTTGTGAACGATTTTATTATTTTTAGGGATGCCTATGTTAAATTTTATTTCAGTATCTCCTTTCACGTGTTTGTCCAGTACATTGGCACAACAAGAGGTTTCAAAAGGAAATTATTAAAAATTAAAGTCTGAAATATTCACAAGCTTGTTTTTTGAAAGGCACTAAATAATTATAAGAGGCCATTCTTATATGTAGGCAATTTCCTCAGTGATAAGAACAGTTTGAGAAATTAATTTTTGGTATGCTGACTAAATAAAAAAGTTCATTAAAATCTTTGTATGGTCTGTACTAGGGAGCTAATGACAGTGTTTTTTCTTATATTTCAATTATGGTAGATGTTAATTAACAAGTGTTTTATTAAAACTTAGTAGCATTTATTTTCCACCGAGTGGTGTGAATTTAAGTGACGTCTCTGACACATAAAGAGGCTAGGGTTGGATATGCGTGGTGAATGGATTTTATTTTAATGAATTATAGTATAATTTCCCTGTCTTAGCAATTAAAGTTGAGCATTAAATCTAAATTCATTAATTCCTTTGCATCCTTTTTTTCTTTGGCAGAGGACGTACTAAAACTTCCTTTAAGCTTATAAAACTGGACGATGTGTATGACAAATAGATTTAAACTGGATTACCAAGGGGTAGATCACAAAGGCAGAAATACATCAGTGTCAAATTCTGCCCTCAGTTACATGCAGGCTCCTTGGTGAAGTCACAGTGATTTCAACTTGGCTGAGACTTGCATAACTTGGATGTAAAGTGCATGTTCATTGGGTATTTATCTTTTTCAGTCATTCTGATACAAACCTGGCTACTGAGCATTTCTATCATGTGCGTTTTCCTGTCCATGTAAAAATCATTACATTATGGCAATAGTTGAGCAGATTTGGTCCAAATTAGCTGTTTCTTAAGCTTTGATGAATTGCTTAGCTTGCGGTTTTAGCCCATTTCTCTTCTGGGAGGTAACAGTACCAAGGTGCAAAAGCAGTGTTGATAATGTTGGTAGAATTATCTAACACTTTGGGGGATTAGGAAGCCACCTTCTCATCTCTTGCCTTCCCTTCACACAATAGTCACAGCAGTGCTCAGAGCCCTCCATCAGTTCTGCTGAGGGTGTTCGTGAGGGGTGACCAGCACCTCGTGGGCTCCCTGCCTCTCTCTTGTGTGGGCAGGTGTATATTAGCAGAGCTAGACTAAACTGTCCAAAGTAAGATGGTGTCTGAGGTGTCTGACCTCATTCTTCAAATGCTAATAAGGTCACGGATTCGAAAAAATTTTCCAAGTGAATAAAGTAGATGAAGCAGAAGGATTGTGTGTGCATCCCCCATTTTGTAATTTTGCCATTCAGAGCTGTTTTCTAGGGCACATTCTCATAGCAGAGACTGAAAAAGTGTCAGTAGTCCAAACATGAAAAAATGAGCATGTGACCAGATCCATTCGACAGTTTCCTAGAAAAGATGCCATAAAGAAGGAAACTGCAGATCCAGAGGGAGTGATGAGCTCAGCATGATCCTGAAGTCTGACAGTTCTGTTCTTCTAAAGGCTGTCTGATGCTGTTATGTGCTGAGTCCTTCTACTGAAGCAATTTCACACCTCATCTGCTAGAGATGAAAATGGCAGGGAACAAACTATAAATCCAGCTAAAACTTAGTTTAGTAGATATATCATCCTATCAGAATCTTTTCATATAAATAATTAGTTCATCACTTCCTCAATCCACTAAACTTGCAAAGATTTGGAAATGACATGGTGTATCATTATCTCAAGAAACTCTCAAGGAATTAAGCAATCTGCCTCTTCCCCCAAGACAGCATCAAGCCTAACTGCATCACTCCTGACATTTCCTCACTGTCCACAGTCTCCCCAGCAATTTATTCTGGTACTCTTAAACAGCGGAAATTTGTCACCTGAACTTTTCTTTTTGCAGTTCAGACCTTTGAATTGAAAACTTTTGTGTTGTGTGCCATTGACGTGACAAACAACTGGGTGTCACCTTAAATTTAGTGGCTTTTTCTTTATATGAAGATTTGTTGTTATGTTTCCTTTCAGTGCTCTCTTCTTAACCACAGATCCGTGAGTTCTTCCTCACAGATCGTTTACTGGCCTTGTTAGCCTCTATCACATGGATCAGAATGAGATATTTCAGAAACAAGAGAGCAGATACCAGGAAACCAAGTGTTTGGGAACTAGAAGGCCATCTTCTGCAGCTGATGTGCAGATGTACATGTGTCCTGGTTCCAGCTGGGACAGAATTAATTTTCTTCCTGGTAGGTGGTTTATTGCTGTGGTTTGCATTTAGGATGAGAGTAATGTTGATAACACACTGCTGCTGAGCTTACTGCAAGTCAAGGACCTTTCAACTTCTCACCCCACCAGCAGGGAGGCTGGGGGGCACAAGAAGCTGGGAGGGGCCACAGCCAGGATAACTGACCCCAGGAACATTCCAGACCACATGAGATCATGCTTAGGATAAAAACTAGGGGGAAAGCTGTTCAGGGGCTGCTGCTTAGGAACTGGCCAGGCATCAGTGAGTGGGAGGTGAGAAGTTGCATTTTGCATCAATTGGGTAATAATGATGATAATAATAATAATATCCCTTCCTTCTCTGTCCTGTTAAACTGTAGTTATTGCAACACATGATTTTTTCTCTTCTTCCCAATTCTCTCCCCCATTTCACTGCCAGGGGCAGTGAGTGAGTGGCTGTGTGGAGTTCAGCTGCCATGGGGACATACCTGTTTGTTTCCATGTATGTGTGGAACAATCTGTGCATTCATTGTCCCAAAGGTGAATGTATGTGGTGCTGTTTTTGCAAACAAGCAGGATCAGAGGAGCAAGAATGTAATAAGTAGGATTTGAAACAGCACTTTCACATTCAGTTCTTTCCAGCTACATGTAGTAGTTGGAAAGAGATTCTTGTCACATCTTTCCAAGGCATTAACAGTGGTTACGTAATCGCTTTCATGAAAAGTTGCTGATATGTTTTCCAGGGACCACATCAGATATTTTATGGCTCCCACTTCCTCCCTGCTAGGGCATCTGGACATTGGTGCATGTGTGGGTGTGTGTTAAGATCTTAAATATGCAGTCTAGTGATAAAACTTGCACATGCAATTGGGACTGTAACAAGGTTAAGGCATTATCAGGGCAGATAAACTACATTTATAATATTCCTCTTCCTCGCCTTTTTCACCCTGTGTATTACTCAATGTGTTACTGGTCTGTAGAGGGTTGGAATCTGTTCTATCCTGTTGGACTTGTTGACTGCTGGCATTATGGAGTTGGCAGAATTGCCAGAATCAAAAATTTGCCTAGATTCTTTAGCACCTCTGCAAAGGTCTGTGATGCCAAATGTAACCGACTGCAAGCCTGGGCAGGTACTGTCACTCTCTATTCCTCTTTCCTTGTTCCACTTGTTTTGTGTGCTCTGAATGTGCAGAGAACTGAGGCAGCACTTCGTGAGGGCACCCTGCTGCAAAACTTCAGGCAGGAAATCTGGGAAGGTTTTCCCAAACTGGACTAGTAGTTACTGAGACACATAAAGAGTATCAGTCTAATGGAATGAACAGGCCAGCAGAATTATTATGACTACTCATGTTTTGCATGACTGCTTTAGACATTTACATTCACATGCCTGTCCCAGTACCTGCATTTGAACAAAATATGTTGGATGTCTCTTCAGGATAAACTTCTTTGTGTGTAAAATTAAACAGAACTTGGGCATTTTCTTCTTGCACTTTGGGTTTTTCCTAGGATTGTATCTTCCATAAATAACACAACCCAGTGTTTTTATTTCCTGTGCTTTCCACCAGAACCTCCAATTTTCAGTTTGAAACAAGTGGTGTTTCCACGTTGTTTGAAATAATTTCAGCCTCATTGCTTTCATCTGGTCAAATAATCCTTTAATCCATGCTCAGAACCAATTGATCTTTTATTTTTTAATGTTTTTCTTAGTGGATGCCTACATTATGCTATGGTAGTGCAGATAAAGTATGATTGATCAGTTTATCAAATGAGAGTTATTACTGGATCATTAATTCTGGCTACATAGATGATTAAAAGTACAGATTTTTACACCTAGGGCCAGTGATTTTTTTTAAAGTATGGATTTAGAATATATTTATGCAAGCAGAAAATTGAATCAGCATTACCATCAGTGCATTAAATTACAGGATTTCATTAGAGAAGAATTCCCTTATAATATAATAGTAGATCTAGATAGGGAAAAAAAAAAAGCATGAGAATTACCACAAAAGGTTTAGCATCTTTCAATTACAATTTGATCTTTAAAATATTGTGCATGCCCAAAATTATTCCTTTTGCATGCCAGATATCACTCCTATGTGTGCTCAGTGTGCACACGTCTCTCCCTGAATCACAGGATGCTCCTGATGATTTGGTTTATGTGCTTTGATTTGTGCAGTCTGATTTAGTATGGTCTCCTGGATCAAATTAAATAAAATGAAGGAAGGCAAAAAATTCTTTGCTATGTGGAGGACTGACTTTTTTCTACATTATAAACAAGCGAAACATTGATATGACAAATAACTGTTACTTAAACCTGACTCAGGGCAGCAATACTGTGATTGAAGAGGCTGCACAACCCCTTTGTCTCATTCTGGCCACGCTGGAAAGTTAGCAAGAATGGTCTAGAACTACGAATCCTGCCTATCAGAGAGAAGCAAATATGCTTCATCCCTGGAATATTTATACAGTAGGAATCTGGCCCTTGTGATCCTCATTTTTCTGCCAGATTGCAGCATCTGTTAAGAAAAGTGCCTTTGCAGACAACTTTTACTTAAACTGTTTAATAGGTTTGGTTTATGAAGAAGCATGTTGGAGGGTGATGGATTGTGTAGCGTAAATTCCTTCTGCTAAGGAAACTCGGACTGCTGAAGCAACTTTGAAGAGGAAAGTTATAAAAACAACTGCCAGAAGTAAACCCAGATTAATTCAAATTGGAAATTACTCTCACATTTTTAGAGAGTGCAATTAAAATATGCACCTTTGCTCTAACAGAAAACAGCCATAGAAAGTTACAGAAGATTATTTAAATCCCCACTCCTGGAATTTCTCATAACAATGCATAGACCATGAGACAAGATGGTCTAATAGTTAATTCTATCCTTCACATTTCTGAATGAATCTCTTCCCTTACTCCATTAGAAATTAGATTGAGAATCATGAAATAATGTTTTGTTTTCCAGCTCTAACATCAGCTTCTTGCAAACCTGGGATGAGATAATATAAATTGAATCTTAGCTCTGTGTGCATGTAATTGGAATAATAAAATTTTCTTTTTCCTCTCTTCCCCTGCTTAGTTCAAATGTTCACGTGTGACCTCCATGAATTGTGTGCCCTGTAGTTCTTTACTGGGACTGCTCTCCTAGTTTCAGCAGAACTACTCATGGGAAAAAAATAAACGGTTGCAAAAATTCTCATCCCTCTTCTTCCCATGTAGTCCATCATCCTTCCCAGGTTCTGCCACCTTGATGGTGCCAAGTATCAAATCAGGAATCAAGACTCAGTGTTCACTAATCAGTGTTCAATAATGAGGTAGTTATGAGCTAACAGAAGGGGGGGAGCAGGAACCCCTCCAGGTGGTGGTGAAACAGTCACTGACAAGCCAATGCCATTTAACAGCCTTCCTTCTTCCCTCAGCCACCTGCCCACGCTGCCCTTTACTGATCGGTACCCACAAGCTTCCACTGAGGATGAAACCCTCCTGTTTGCCCCACATGCCTTTAGGGACTTCATTATTATTCTGCCAATGGTCCTTCAGCTCTTTCAGCTTTGTGCCATTGCACTATCCCTCGTGGCCAAGTGAACTTTTGTAAAAGCTTTGAGTTTGCTCATGCAAATTCTATTCAATTTTTCATTCAAATGAAAAAAACTTGCACTTCTGTATACCCTTCAGCTACTGCTTTCTGTAAATTGATTAGAAAAAAGTGATGATATCTTTTGACACTGTTTGTTCTATGTAATCCTGCAGGATCTAAAGTTCACATGCTCATTATGTTCTAAGGATGAAACACCAGCTCTCTTTCTAGTCAATGGGAATTCTGTCATTTATCTTAGTGGAGGCAGATTTTCAACCCAGATGCTTGCATTCTTTTTAGTTCTATTTACTTCAAAATTACCTATAGAGATTATAGAGGCTTTTAGGGGATGAAAGGGGAGATGATGTTATTTGGGATAAAAGACAGGATGCAATAAAACAGAATGGTTGGCTCATCTGAACTACTTCAGACACCAAAAGTTCCTGTTGAATCTCAGGATAGGACTTTCTTAAGTCCATTGATTTGTTTTTCATTGGGTCTGGGTTTTGGCTTCATTTTCTTTCAGAATTTCTGTTGCATTTTCCAGTTCCGTATCTTCTGGCTTCTGTGTACTTTGCTGTTTTCTCTGCCTTTTAAGCCTTTTCTTTCATTCTATTACTTCTGGCTCTCTCCATCCCAACTATTATCTGTTTTCTTACTGCTTCAGCATGGATCCTTCTCACTTGTGAAGTGCTGATATGTTCCCCATCAGCAAGGTTGATTGCTCCCAATAATGTTTTTCCAGTATCTTTTTGTAGGAGTTGCTGTGTGATCAGAAAGGTCAGATCAGCCCCCATGTTGTGGGCATCTGGTGTTTTCTCTCACATCAGAAGTACTCAGAGGAAAAGGGAAAGACAAGATCAGGGAGCAGCAAGATGCTTCCATGACTGTAGGGCAGCTGGGAATCATGAATGAAAGACTTGCTGTCAAACATTGCATGTCTATATGGAGTCAGAAAATAGCAATACTGAAAATGTTAAGTTAAAAAAAAAAACAAAACAAAAAACAAACAAAAAACTCCCCAAAACCAAACCAAACCAAAAACAAACAAACAAAAAACCAAAAACAAATAAAAAACTAATCAAAAACAAACAAAAAACAAACAAACAAGCAAACAAACCCCACAAACACAAAAAAAACCCCTAAAATGTCACCCTCTTACTTAATGAAGTCAGAACTATATAATCCAGGGCCAAAAAATGTTGGTTCTGCAGGAGTTAAGAAAACAAAGTGAGTTTGTTTAAATATGATCTCACATAGTTATGCTCAACCAGGTAACTAGAAAAGCAATTAAGGGCAAAGCATCAGCCAGGAGACCTGCCAGAATGAAAACGAAACTGAAGATTACTGTTGTTTACCTTCAGCCTCTCTGAACTGAAATTACTTTTTGTTGCTTCTACGCTCAAACACAAAGACAAGAGCAGTTTAATCTATTTTATATCCTTTCAGAACCTCCTGATGGGAATGATCATTTTTCCAATCTGCCTTATTTGCTCATAAAGAAATAGAAAAGTAGCCAAAATAATATGTCATTTTAGTATTTTCCTTCAGTTGCAAAATACAGCCCTTAAAGTTTCTCTCAAAGTTTCTTTTTATCTTCTCCACCTTAATTGTCACTCCAATCATGATCTGCAATGGGGAATGTGCTCTAGATTTACAGTGTACTATTTTCTGTGGAAAGATATGATGATGTTTGGCTTATTATTTCGTCATACTAAGATGCAGTAGTGTTTTTACTTTAATATACCACTGAATTGCGATTGCAACTAATTTTAACAAAACTAGATAATTAAGTAAGATACTGCCTGAAAGTTTTGAGTAATTTTTGCTGCTAGAGTCGGTCTCAGGAAAAATTATTTCTAATATGACTGCCACACACTGATTGCATGTAATACAATACACACAAATATCTCTCATACTCTCCCCAGAACCTCTGTCTCACACTTGGAGTGTCTAAAGATGACCAGGAAAATGAGGATGAGTTGTGTTCATACTCAAACTGGATAGACTCTTATTCTTCAAGGATCATCAGCACGTTCCTCATTGTGCTTTTTTACTGAAAATCTGTAACCCAGTTGTCTCTTCAGAATTCAGAAATTCATTATTTTCTTCCAATTGTAAAACTCTCCAACATGACACCATCTCACCAGAAACAAAGCCGTTGCCTTGGCTTCCTGGTTTCCATATTCTTTCCCAGGGAGGTGGGGGATGATTTCCTGCTGCTTCCCCAAGGAGAGCAATTCAGCGGCAGAACCTGGGATCCTCCATGACCAGTAGGCAGCCAAGGAATGCTTTCATGTTCCCTTCCCATCCTTCTGCTGGATCCTTCATCCTTCCGAGACCTCCCATAACTCCAACAATTGTTTGCCCAGGCTAATCATAAACCTCTGGAAAAGGCAGTCTTATTCCTCTAGAATGAAGATTCTTCCAATACTTCACCAAAGCCCTCGCACTGGAATTTGTCTGTTGTTTCTCGTTCTGTCCTCACAGATACGGAGAACAATCTTCAAGGATAACTGCTTGCTTTATGACAAGTATTTGCTCCTTTTAAGACATCTCATGATTCCTTTGCTGAGTCTTCCTTTCTCGAATAGTGCAGTCTGTTTCCTTTTTTCATTTCCTTTGAAGTCATATTCAAAATTTTATCAATTTTACTGTTCCCCCCTGAACTCTTATCCTCATCTTACCCTCTTATCCTGTGTATCTTGTTTATATTTTTACCCAGATGGAACCATGTGCCAACTGAGAGCATCAACAATGCTTAATAGAGCAGAATAATCATCTCCTGTGTTTTAGTTAAGACTTTCCTGCTAATACACTCTAGTTAAAAGAGTTTACTTTTCTTGCAGCAGCTTGACAGTTTCGATTCTTATTCAGCCTGCAGTTTGTTGACTCTCTGGGATCTCATTTTGTATTATTTTTACCTAGTCAATACCCATTTTGTGTTTATTCCTTTGATTTCTGCTTTGTGATGCTGCTGCTTTGTATTTGTGTGTACTGACTGTTGCCTTATTCATTCCTCTCATTTCCCAAGATCATGTTTAACTGTAACCTCCAGAGCATGACAGCTCCTTTCCTCATTTCTGTGGCTTATAAGCCTGCTCCCCATTCCATTATCCAAACAGCTGGGCTATGGTTTTAATCTCAAAATACCTCCTCATTTAACTGAATCACACCAATTAACAAAATGCCCCTTGTGTGAAGGCAGACTAATGTGAAAAAAATGAAATAAACTCCTCAGATGCCTGTGTTCATTTTAGCACATTTTATGCTGGCCGGGCAGTTTTGCTTGTTGGTGTCTGGGGGATGAGGATGGATGTTGTCTGTTTAGCAGTTGCTCTGAGTTATCCTGTATTATCCACATTCTCGGAGGACTGAGCCTCCGGAGGCGCCGAGCCTGCCCAGCAGCCCAGAGGAGAGGAACAGATGTACCAGCTTCACACATCCCTGGGAGCAGTTTGCTGAGCCAGGGTAATGTTTGTTCTGTTTGGCAAGGCGATTATCAAACTGGTCAAAACCCAGGAGCCTTGTTCTCACTGTTGGGAACTGAGCATCCTTCCTGCTGATAGTGCCTGAACCTAAATCAAAGCCATTAGGAGTACTGACAAAGTGACAACAAGAACTCAAGGTGGCTTTGTCAAGTTCTTTTTTGCTAGTCAGAAACTGAGCTGCTGAAAACTTCTGAACACGGAGATATTTCATGTAAGGAAAATCAGCTGTCTGAGGCTCACAGCTGCAAAGGAATAGAACAAGAACTGCAAATTGTATCTTGGTACACAAAAGAAATTTGGAAGTGTGGGTTTTGTCCACCGCCACTGTCCGTGCTGCCTGCAGGAGAACTGCTGTGGCTGGAGCTATGGGCAGATTGAATGTGATTGTTGGAGTCAGAACCAGCCCGTGGCTGTGCTGGGGTTGGTAGCTGAACCACTAGACCCTCAATTTCTGTATCAGCAGGGACCAGAATATCCTTTGTGGACAATCCTTCCAGGTTTAGAGCTTCTCCATGTCAGCAAACTTCCAAATCAGAATAGTATGATAAATAAGATCAAATACAACTATGCTGAAGTGAATCATATTTCCAGTAATATTTGATGCTTTTCTTTGCATTTGTCAGGTTTTTTCCCCTAGTTCCGTGCATGGGGAAATCATGTCCATGCTCCTCGCAGATGTTATCGTGCAGACTCTCCTGGGAGCCTGGAGTGTCAGTTCTGTAAAATGCACTTTGATCCCCATGAGGTGTCACTTCAGCCTTTACTGAGAGTGAGGTGTAGATGACATGTGTGGTAAACATTTTAATTTGGTCAATAGTTTAATTTGGTCTGCAACTTAATGACATTTGAAAGTATGCACTGGCATTTCTGCTAGGCTGCCTGCCATCATTTTTGCCTTGACATGGCAAATAAAGGCTTACTAACTCAGGAAGGAATTAGCATGAAACATGTCCATCAATCTCCATAAAGCAGCATTATGTGGTAGATTTTTATTAACTCTGAAGTAAAGGCAGTATAATTGAACAGAAATGTGCAGCAACTGATAGGCTTGTTTGAGAAATTCTCGGCATTGCCGGTTTTCATTCTTTCTGAGCACAATTTTAATTCTAGCTGCATTTCTTTTGTTATCACTCCTCAGCCTGTGGACAATAATAAATATTTTATTTTGAGAAGCTTTGCTGAAAAACTTGTGTTTCTTACTCCTCAGAAGGGGCTGATTGACCTGATATCAGATAAGGTGCACAGAGGAAGGTTCATTCTATCACCCCTGTGCTGCAAAGTCACTTCTAGTTCAGCTGGCTGTTATTAGCCCTATCTAGCCAAAGAGTTCACAGCATCCTATATTGATAGCAGAAGATAAATGTTACAGTAGATGCACTTTAAAAGTTCATTCCAATTTTAGAAGCATTACTAGTAGCTGAAATATCCAACAACTTAGGTATGAAGAGTATCACTGGAATTGATATTGCCTCTGCAGGAAGATTTTGAGAATCTGCTGCAAATTAGCCTGGCTATTATGAACACGTTCTATTTTATAGCATTATATACTGCAAAGCATGTACACTTTGGAAAAAATGGACATAAATTAGGCTTGTAAATGGTTTCATATCTTGTATTAAATGAACTGCTGAGAGTCTAATCAAAAAAGCATGGAAATAAAACTGATTCCCATTGATTTCAGAGGTCTCGGGTTCAGATCCTACGTGTGTGTGGTTGTAAAAGTCATATTGTGAATCCATTCAAGTTCCAGAAAAATTAACTTCGCTCAGTTGCTTCACTTTTGAAGCTCTAGGTTTGCCATTAGTTGGATGCAGGAATGCCTTACGCATCGTTATCACTCTTCCTCTCCGTGCACTGTTCCTGTTGACTGCAATAGGAGTTTCCTGCTTGGAGAGACAGTAGGATCAGCCTTAAACAGCTGAATGAGCCAGAAATTACCTCCTCAGCCTTCATTACTCAGAGTGCCTTACTCAAGCTTGGTGACTTTTCAGTCATTAATTACAACTGTCAGGAAGTAAGACTGAATTAAGGATTTTTCTGTTGCTTCTAAGATGTTATTTTACAAGGTATCCTACAGGTTCTCCATTTTGGGGTCAAAATGTTTGTATGAATTGCATATTCGTAACTACATTGTTGAGATTGCCAGATGTTGAGAAAATCTGGTAATCATTGAATTTTTACCTCATTCCAAGTTCTCTCATGTTCTGCAGGCCTATAGCTCCTTAGCTGAAATCCACAGCCTTGACATCAGAATGAGGTTTTTTAGTTGCTTGAGTAGATCAATGGTTTTGTGACACACCTTTTAGCGAGATTAACATTCTTAATTTACTTTAAAAGCTTATTCAGTCCCTGATATATTACAACAAAATAACTGTTCTCTATCTCTAGAAGTCTCTTTAATTCACTGAGAAGGCATCTTTAACTACAGAATGAAGGAGCTGTGTTAACTTTTATATATTGTTACCCACCACCTAGCCACGATTTGTTGAAACTGCATCCTTTGGTTGGGAAGTGTCCTAACAATATTTAAACTCCACAGATTTTCCATATCTTTTTAGTACACCATAGTAACTTGCATCAGATTTCCTTATGTGAAGCTGAGCTATGAAAAGACAAAAATAGACAAAAGTGCATTAATTCTTTGCAGTCAGGTCATTAGAGATGTGGCACAAGAAACTCCTGATTATTAAATCATATAAAAATATATTTCACTTGCAGTTCTTTCTTTGAAGTACTAGAGGTCAGATGCATATGACACTAATAACATTCAGTTATCTGTTACTTCAGTTCAGCCCATCAGCTTCATGTGGCACTTTTTAGAATTCTTCATTAGTGGGTTCAGGACCCTGGATGAAGCAATGCTGTGACCACCTCAGTCCTCTGAGTTTTCCCATCAGAGAGTGTAGTAAAGAGACTGCTAATTGCTTTTGTGAAATGCTTCAACTTGATGATATGCACAAGTAACCATTATCTAGAATATCAGCTCTCTCACAGGAGAATTCTGTGGATTGTTAAAGAGACATCTTTGATTTTTTTCAATTTTATTTATGATGCAGAATCAAATTTTGCATTTTTGTTAGAGCCCCTAATGCCTGGTTTTGCTTTGCTTGGTTTCAGTCCACCGATATTTTTAAGCCTGCTAAGTGCTTCTACCCTCATCACTCGTGTTTGTGTGTCTCGATGTTTTCCTTCCAAACACTCACTATTGCTTTCTTAATCCAGCAGTGTTTTGTTCTGGGCATGACGAAGGCAAAAGCTGCTTTACTGGTCAGCTCACTTGTGTCCTCACTTAGTTCATCCTAAGTCAGGTTGCCAAAACTCAAATTTTGGATCTGCAGCAGCTCAAGTTTTTCTAATTCCTGATAAGTGTAACCCTCTTCTTTCTGAACCCTGGCTGTACATTCCTTCAGATCACATGGACTTTATCCAGCATGCCTTGATTCATTTTTTTCTTAACTTTCAAGTGAATCTACAACTTCCGTCTGGTTGGTTTTCCACTCCAAAGCCCTGTGGTGGTTACTCACACAAGCCACTACTGTGTGTGGTAAGTAAAAGTAGAAAACTCTGGTCTCTGGCTGAAATATTCTTGAGCATGAGGTCAAATTTGGATTCCACGAACAGCAAGGAATGGAAAAAAAACGTTAGAGAGGAAGATTTCATTAGAAGTAGTAATTGTATGGCAACATGGATTAAATAGGTGCAGTATTGATACAGAAGTATTTTATGCAGGATTTTGTAGGAACAGCTGTTTACCACTTTTTCCAGCTCAAACTGAGGAGCTTCCTATGCATTGTAGCATTTGGGGATGATGTAGTGAGTGATGACAAATAAATGAGTCAAATACTTGCATGAGGTATTTGACTCATTTATTATAGATATCACATAAAAGAAGTAGTTCTTAGTCATGTAGCTCTAATTTTCCACGCAAATTCCCCACATTCATCTGTATAAGTTGTGCTATTTCTGTCTTTGGTTAAAGGCTATTCTTTTAGTTTCAATGAAGGCACTTTTTCTAAAATCTGGGAATACTGTGAATTTTTTTTTTAATAAATCACTCCTGTGATAAGATATGGATTTGAATTGCAGAAAAAATTATTTATGCATTCAAATATCTTTTAATCACCCCAAATATAACTGTCATCTCAAATGCCATATAACTCATGCATAGCCCAAGTGGGGCTGCCGTGTGAAAGGAACTATGGCTTGATGTTTACATTTCTGGGTCTTATAAGTAGATCTGTTAATTTTTTTTTCTTTTTCTTTTTTTTTAATAATAGAACCTTGCGAAGTAGGTCTTTTTCCCAGTGATACAGCTGAGGTCAGGCAGACTAGTTCAGTTGCATGTGTTAAATATATTATCAAGATTCAGCTCACCAGGTGATAAATATGTAAATACATCCGTTTAAATAGGTCTGGGCAAGGAAAATTAGCATCTCCAAGGGTATTTCCTGGTGTCCTCTAGTGACCAAAGCTTCAGAAACAGGCTGTAGGAAAATAAGCTTTTAATTCTTTAGCATCAGATTTTTTTCTTGCTGTATAACAAGGGCAGCCAGAATGTGGGGAAATTCAAAGCTTTCAGTTTTTTCATTGCTCTTAGAATTTCAGGTAAAATAAAATAAATAAATAAAAGGCACTCAGGGAAACAGTATTTGCATTTTTTTCTAACTCGGGGCCCAATTATCAAATTCACATACTGTCCTGTGTATTTTACTGTGTATATACTGTACTGTATAGCACAACTCAGGACAAAATGGGAGGAACATTTCTTGGATTAGCATTCAGAAAAAAACCCATTGGAGATGCGATGATCTGTTTGGTTCGGGTGTATTGACTAAGCCTGTAAAATTCACTTTTTATTTTCCCTTTTTGTCTTGTGCTGAACATACTGTAAATGCTTCATTGGACTCAGTGTAAAATGTTCATCATTCTTGTTCCTCTTCTGCATTTTGAACAAATGCATTTTGCATTTTATATATATGTCAAAATCATTTCCCTGATCTGAAAAATGAGGAAATATTAATTTGTCATTTGAAGATCTGATAAGAACAGTGTTGAGGACTGGAAAGAAAACAGTTCCCAATTTACTGTGGCAATAATAAGTGGATTACATTGACATAGGAGGAAAATGCTCTGTTGCCACTAATTTAATCTGGAATTTTTTTTTGGGTATCACATGGAAAAGAGCTGCTGATGTTCTACTGAAATTTGCAGCAAGACAGGCACATCATTATTTTGTAATTCTCCAGAAGTCCAAAGTTGTGCACCGAAAGAGTTCTGGGGTTTTTGTTGCTTATTCCATTGACATTAAGAACTCTCCTCATTAAAACTACACCATATAGTGAAAAGAATTTTTTATAATTCATAAATAATGGCTGTTGACCTGGAGAGCAGCCAGTGAAATGAGTGATACAATGGGCCTCATGATTTTTAAAAGTTTTATTTATGTTTGAGCTCTGGCAGCAGCCTTTTGCTGAATTGAAGCTGTAATGCACATAATACGTTTGGCATGACAGAACATCTCCAAACCATAAATCCGTTGCTTAAGAGACAACGTTAATCAAGCTGCTCCTCAGATTTGATTGAATTAATGAAAAATAAAGGAAAAATAAATATAATCAATGTTGAGAGGGAAAAAAAAGCATTATGGACAACTTCAAGTTGTTTGTAGATAGATAAGGAATGACCCGAGATGACTGCATTAGCTGGTTGTCAGAATAGGAATAAGATAAAAGCCATTTGAATCTATTCAACATTTTATTCATCTCTGTTGCTGGAACTGTTTGTTCAGGTGCATTAAGGATGAAAATGTGCAGACCAAATATTTCAGCAGGGAGGCAGTAAAATTGTGAAGCCATGATAATAGCTTTGGGGGAAAAAATTACATATGTATTCTGGCATCTGCATTGTGGCTGCTATCAGTTGTGTTGGTTCCATGTTTTGTGGAACAAAAATGTTTTCTAGTGGTTGTTTTTTGGCACTAGGAGAAAGTTGTGGAAGCTTGAGCAGCATTAAAATAGTTGTTAATGAGCTGTAAAATCATGAATGGGCAGAGGCAAAAAATGTCATTACAGGAAAAGATGCAATATTTTGCAAACCTGAAAATTGATTTATTCTATTTTCTTCATTTGCAGTTAGTTAATTTAAAATGGCTTGGGGGCACTTGGATGAGTAGGAGAGAAATGATTTTGTGTAACTGATTTGACCATCGCTATCAGCCAGTTATCTACAGTGTAAACAGCCTTCCCAGCAAGGTCTAGGACTGCTCCAGGAATTGCCACTACCTGAGGCAGGGCTGTGTTTTGATATCCCTCAGCACACTCATGCATTTTAACTCCCTTAAATCAGAGCAGGATTTGAGGATGACCAAGTGCTGGATCTGTCCCAGCAGTCACACCCATGCTCAAGTTCCTCAGGATCAGAGTCACAGCTGCAGTTCCTGGGTGTTCTCCTTCCTGGGGAGCAAAACTTAACTCAACAGTGCTCAGGGAATCCCAGAGCCAGCTCTTTGCCCAGATGAAAAATCAGCTCTTGTAAATGCTGTTTACTTTTTCCTTCACCTTGCTCATTAGTCAAGTTTAGGTGCATATATGACCCTACTTGTTTTCAGGAGAGGTCAGAATGTTTTTCCCAGAAGTTCAGATAAATTAAGGCTATGTTACATTAATTTTGGATTATATGGAAAGCAACAAAACTTTTCTCCTGTGGTTTCTTAAATAAAGTTTTGGTGGAAGTTAGTACTTCAGCACAGCAGATGTTCTCAGATAATGCAGAGGTGCCTGCGCTTCAAATTTTTAGGTTCATATACTTAATAGTTCTAAAACCCTATAATTTCTTCTCTTTTCCTTGTAAACCTTTCTTTAAAAGCTATTACTGGCAAATCCTCAAACTATTCTTTCAAGTCTCATACAAAGCAGTCAATGTCTTTGATATGTAATAAAAGGATTCAGCATACGCATATGCAATCATATTAGCCAAGCTAAAAAGGATGGAGCTTTCCCACTTTATGCCTCATCAGAAGAGCCCTGAGAGCATAAAACTCTTCATGGGGGGAAATTGTTACTCAAGTGCTTGATTTTGACGGGTCCTGTGATCTGTAGCCTGGAATGATAATCACTCTCACTGAAATCAACAGGAATATCAATAGGCAGAGAGGCAACATTCTATAGGAGCTGTTCTCTGCACAGCTAAATCAAGCTTGACTTAGGGCGATGGAGATTTTATTGATATCTCTTTCTGTCATTGCACTGAGGATAAACCAGCAAACAATGGGCCTTATTTCCACTGCATGGGAATGGCTGGTTTCTCTATCTGTGCAAAATGGACACGGGAAACTGGGCTTTGTTACCAACAGTTTTTACACCCACTGTACTCTGTCTCTCCTTAAGTGCAAATAACTTTGCATGTTTTTAGAGAAAGGCTCCTTATTGGTTCATACCCAGTTTTGATAACAAATTTTTGTTGTTGTTGTTGTTTGGGTGAAGGCAAGATTTGTTGAGTGATCAAATGATTAGCATCATATAACTACTCTATCCAAGTAATGCTATCTTTAGCATCCAGAGCCTACAGTTGGAAAGGAAACATATTTTAAAATGTGGCTTTTGAACTAATTGCACACCTGTGTAACCATTGGGATATTTGCCCATCTAGAATATTTCTGAATTTTGGACTGGGAATGGGTTGCTCTGATTCTCTTTGGAAGGTTCCATAAGCCTTCGTCGTAATTTCCATATTTCTAGCATTGATCTCCTGTTAATGCAATCAACCCTGCCTGGCAGCCCTTATGTCCCAGAATCAAGAATTTCCTTTGTAATGTACTGAGAGATAAGCAATCAGCAGACCCAGGGAAACCTGACAGTTATGTTAGACTGCACCACTTTTAGAGAAGAAGGTATAAATATGCTTTATCAGCTTCCACAGATTTTTAAACGATTTTGTGAGCTACTTATCTTTCCTGATTTTACTTGGGAAGTGAACTAACTCATTTCTGTAGCTGAATGGTTTTGATCTAACAAATTAATGGCAAGCAAAATAAAAATAGGTTATAATAGAGATTTCTTGCCAGATGATTTGTAATTGGCTGCTTTTGTGACAGTGACAGATGAAATGTGGGGACTTTTTTGGCTGTGGTGTAGGTTCTGTCAGTATGTGCAAACCTCATGTTTGGAGAAACATTCATTCGAAGCATTACAGGAGAGCTGCAAGGAGTAAATAGTTAATTAACAGATAAAGAACCTGCAGATGGTGGTTAACTACATGGCATTCTGGGTTCTGTGTGCCACAGGAAACTCACTGGATGTTGGAAAAGGGTTTTCTGTACCAGCAATTTACTTCTTTCAAAGGGGACCATTATGTGAGGCAGTAATCAATGGGGAGTATGATAACATGCCTGCCAACGGTGAGAAGAAAAATTCTCTATGGGGAGAAAAGACAAAGCCTCACTGTTGGGTGGTTTTGATCCTTCTTCTTATGCTGAGGAGAGGACATAATGTTAACAGTGAGGCTGCTCCTACAGGTACATGTAAACAGACGAACCAGAAAGATCAAACAGCACTAATGGAAAAGTACCAAACCCCAGCCTGCGGGCAGATGGACATGAATCAGGGTTTATTTACTGTTGAATATTCTTTGGATCACAGTGGGTGCTGTATGAAAAGGCAAACAAAACATGAGCAGAAGTGCTGTTACACAGACCACCAGCAATTAGCCAGCAGCAAACAAAGGCATCCACACAGAGCTCCCGGAGCACTCCAGGAGTATTTGCAAACCACAAAAATGTCACAAGACACTCAGCCTGTGCAGTCAAGGACTTGAATAAACACTAAAGTACTATTTAGCTGAGCTGTACCAAGTGATTGACTCATGCAATTATCAAATCTCAAAAGATGAGTTAATTCCTGATAGATCAGTAATATGAACAAAGAAAGAGATCAAATGAGCATTCAGAGAATCTATCCTAAGTCTATCAAGATCTCTAGACATTTAAAAAATTCTAGTCATCAGACTCACACTGAATGAAGGATAAAAGGAGCAGAGATAATTCATTAAGTTAGGGAATTAATGAAAACAGAAGAATTGAAATAAAATTAATGCAAAATTAGAAACATACAATTAGTACAGAAAATACAATAGAATACCTATGGGTAGTGGCAGAAAGTAACATGTTAATGAAAAATAACCTGCATGGGGACTCTTGCTGTAATGGCAGTAAAACAAAGCAATCTTGTAGATGGGAAAATTGAAGGGACAATATAGGTTAGCAATTTAGTTTTCATACACCAACGTCAGCCAACAGATACAGATGCTGGAGAATGTCATTTGAGATTAGTCTGGCAGGTGGACAAACATCAATACTGAAAACAAAAAATTGTAATAATAATGACAGAGTGCAAGGGACTGTGTTGAATTGATGGTGTAATGTTGTAGAAAGATGTAGAAAGACAGTGGATTCCAAATTCTAAGAGTTTCAGCATAGAGTGGCCAGGCACATGAAGAGGCCATATGAGAATTTATTTGTTAAGAACTGATTAGCTCAAGCTATGAGGAGCAGAGTTCCATGCTCTTGGCATGCAACTACTGAGTGCATCAGAGCTTCAGAGATGCCCCCAGTTGCCATCCAGTGACAGCACTTGGGGTCAAGATTCTTTTCCATGTAACCTGTCAACCAGTGGGCACATTTCTCATGAAACCACTTATACATTCAGGAACTACAAGCAGAAACTAACATTATCTACTGAAGCAGGCACTTGAGTAAGACTTAATTAGCAGGACACAAAAGGAATTCACAGCAAAGATACCAGACTCTCCAAACATTGCCACCAAACTGCCAACTATAACACATTTTCTTGTCATCTGAAGGAAGATTTTCCTAGATTATTGCATTAAATTGCCTGTAGGTTATACACAAGGCTTTGTCTAATGTGATGACTTGAAAGTAAGTTTCCAGAAAAACCTAGTGGAAAAATGCTTCAGTCTAAAATATGAGTGATGAAGATAATCATATGGGGACCTTTATCATAATCAGTACATTTTTACCTGGGTTATGGCAGTAACAGTATAATAAAGTGCTGAATAAATAATCTGGCTATGATATTCATGCTTAATATTGCTTTTTTAGATAAAATGACAGAAGTTGCTTTGTGATAACTTCCCAGTAATGTATTATATAATATGCTGATATCTTTAGAGCAGCAAGTAATACACAGTAATATGGAAAATGTTAACTGCAGGAAAGGGTTTGTTTGGCTTAGAATAGAAAGAAGGCAAAATTCCATGTCTTTCTGTACATGAACACCATCAAAATATCAAGCTTCAAAGAATTTTAGCAGCTCTGACAGTTCCTTGGACTTACTTATCGACATTAGCGGATCTACTAGTAAAAATTCATGTGTGAAATATTTGTGGTTAACCAGTCTGTATCTTCTCCCACTCCAGGAAAAAAGGAAAAGGAAACATTTCTCCTTGCCCTACTGTGTATCCATACAAACTAGTTTTCCCTGAAATACATCATGATGGGTAAAAAATGAACCATGAGAACTGTGTCACTATAGATAATAATAGCTTTAGTCTGATGATATCACAAATTAAAGTTCTAAAATGAAAAATATGTATCAAATCAATAGCCCATGGAAATTTTGCAGTCAGATTACAGGGACAAACAGGTAAAAAATGTCAAATATCTCAGTAATGAGAAATCAGAAATCATAATATGAAAGCACTAAATCAAGGGTATAACATTTTGGTTTGCATTCTGCAATTAGTATGTTTGCATTTTTAGTCTTTTTCTATCCTGATCTGCTTGCAGGATTTTTTTCTATAATAGTGGCTTTTAGTTATGTAGTCCACAAAACCCCACAGGAATTTATGGGTTACTTTAAAGGAGCCAGGAAAAGGGATCCACAGACAGTAAACATGCTGCTGAAAGAGTTAAATTTGCTTGCCTCCCCAAGTGAGCTTTCTCGTTCATGTGAAAATCAAAGACATGTGAAAATAGATGGTATTAAGGCTTTGCTGTTCTCTAGTAGCACAAACTGTCAAATACATGGATTAAGGGAAGTCATCTACATTTTCTCACTTCCATGATTATGCTGATCTCTCAAAATATTTATTTTTGCATGTCCTGTAACTGACTTCAGCATTAATTTCCATAAAAGCATTTTATATAAAGTAATATATGTTTAGTCAGGTTCAGTCAAACATTGCATTCTGTAATCTTGTTCACCAGGGAGGAGTAAAGAGTCTCTTGATACTTACCTGAACAAATTGTTATGAAAATATCCCCTGCCTATAGTAACAGTCTTCATTTGCTACTTCTGAAAAGAAAATTGAGTATTCTTCTAGCAATTTGAGGAAACACAAAAGAGAAGATATTTCCTTACATTTCAAACTAATCATCTCAGTTTGTACCTCTTAGTTTGGTTCCCCCCCCAAAACCTTTGAGGTCTTTGGTAGCATTGGCTTAAAAAAAAAGAAGCATACAACAAATCTAGATTTAAAAGAAATACTCTGTATTGCTGAAGCATGTTTTCTTTTTTTAATATACTTTGATAATGATGACTTTTTTGCCACACTTTCCTAAGGTTAATAGAATAGAACACTTTTGGGGGCTGTGTCTGTCAGTGATGAAGTGCCTTGACCTGGCAACACATACAAAGAGATTTTGAAATAATGAACATTTGTATTCTTGCTCTCTTTTTAAAAAATAGGTTCTTTAAGCCCTTTTTTTTTTTTCTTCCTTCCAGTCCTAAAACCCGTAAATACTGAGGTCAATGGTTCAAGTGTTGCTAGTGTGAACGTTATATAAATCATTGGGAGATGCATGACTGGTTCCTGACAGCCTGCCTTCTTGGGTTTTGCCAGCAGGATAAAAATGTTTGAAAAATTTGGGAAGTTTGCTTTAACCTCAGTGTTTGGCCTTTGTGGCACTGTAGGTTTGCTGGGAACAGAATGGAGGTTAATTTGGGAATCTTTTCACTGCCTTCTCCCACTACATATGATGAGAGCAAGTCAGCCCAGTGTATTCAGCTCAGGCTGTGCTCCTCCTCTGGTCTTTGTGGTCTGTGAGGTCCCACGATATTCCTTGTACTGCTGTCTGCTGCTTCCTCTCTTGACACAATAACAGGCTGATGTTACTGCTGACCATCTTTGCAGAAAGACTGAGGAACAATCATGTGCTCACCGGAATATCCATACAGAAAGCAGGCATCAGTGTGTTACAAAAGAACAATTTTTGTCTAGCAGTAAGGTTTGTTCTAAAAGCTTTAGTAAAATTCTCAGTGGATTATTTTTCTTATACAGCAATATACTCTTGGGATCTAGCTGGTTCTGCAATTACTTTACACCTCTTCCTCCTGGGGAAAAAAGAAATAAGGATTAGTGTAATATAGCTATGGTAAGACAACTTGATTTCATTCTTATGCTGTTTAAGTGATTGGAAGTGTCAGATTTTTCTGACTTTAATCCCTTTTGATTAATTTCCCTATTTTATCCTTAAAGTAATATCTTTCTCTTCTATAAAACCATTCCACAATAACCTTGAATATTTAGGGACACTTTTCTGCTCTCAGTTATAAAACTGTAAATCCACAGTAATGCTACAGAGTTTCAAGGCTTTGCTTTCAATTTACACTGGAATGACTGAGAACGAGAAAGAGTCCTGGCTCTTACAGTAAAAGTAAAGGAAAAATAAAAAAGCTGTCCTTGAAATTTTATACAATAGTAAAACTACAATCCCAAGGTAGCAGGAAATTCTGCTGCCAGCTCTGCAGGTTTAGATATGAGTGTGTGACTAGATCCTCACAGTGGAAAGGTCTTGCTCAGAAGAAAATTCCCTCCAGATTGTAAGCATCTTATTGAAGGAATTAATATTTTTCCTTTTTCCTTCTGGCTGATTTCTTGTGAACTCAAAATTTCTCCAATTAGTATATTTATTGCTGTACCAAAGTGATTGCATTATACATTAGTTCTGTGTAGAAAGATGTATTAGGGAAATTCACTGTTTTTATATATATATATATATATTTGGTGTGTTTTAATTCTGAAACTTTGAAAGGTTGCATTTAAGTTAAAATGACCGACTGCATTCCCTATAGGGGAACAGTCTTTTCCCAAGATTTTATTTTCGTGACAGAAGATATCTATGATTGACTTGAGCAAGTCTTAACCTTCTGCTACAATGATTAATGCTCCTCTCTTCACATGTGCCCCCTTTGAAAATTAAGTTATATGCCAAAGAATATAAACATGCTGTTTGCAGTGAATAAATATTCCTGTTAGAAAAGTTTTGTTTGCTTATGACTTTGGGAAGCCTCTGGACTTGTGTTTAAATGGACAAGGAAACCTTACTGCCCTTCAGGTTAGGGAGGTTGAGTGATATAATGTCAAGAAACATTCAGGTTCTTTGCTTTAAATTTGTAAGTTCACTTGTCTGGAGCCACAAATAACCTCAGTTTCCAGGGCTGTGAGACCAGTTTATCATCTTTATGGTTCTTAAATTTAGCCAAAACAATAAAAACAAGTTCCAGGAGAAATCTCATTTGCTGCCAAGTGACAAGAGCCTTTAGTTCCTTTCTAGACTCTGACAGTGAAACTCCTGGAGAACAGAATTGAAAAGCAATAGGTATTGAAAAGCCTCCCATTTTTCCCCTCACTTCCAGCATTATCTGCAGAATAGTTAAATAACTTTTTTTGAATTTTAAAGCCTATCATTATACCATATCTTTAGGCATCTTCGGAAATTTTTCTCTAGTGTTCTTCCCCCAACCTGTCACTTTGATTAAATAATTCAGAAAGAATGTAATAAAAATGATGATTCTTCAGAACCATGTGAAATTGGTTCTTTTTCTTATGTATATTTTGTAATTGGCGTTTCCCATTAAATCTCACCACTGGCGTAAAAGCTTTATCAAAAACATTTATGTTAACTCAAATGTTTTCAGATATCTTATGCGTTAAAATGAAAAAAAGAAAAACACTTTCATCATTTACTTTTTAAACACAGTTTAAAAAGTATTTCTGCTTTAACATGAAAACACTAAAATTCAAAGCAATGCCTGGAAAAGCCACAAAGAATAATTATGGAGTTAAGAAAAGCTCCCTTGCCAGAGTATGACACAGAACAGGGCCTGTTTTTTCTCTTGGTTTCACATACTCCTGGAACAGAAAGCTGAGCTCAACATCAGTAGCAATTTTTCCTGAAAAAAATTTCGTTATCAGGTCCCAAAGCTTTGATTTCACCTGGTGATCCACCAAGGTTTTCAGCAAAACATTCTAGCTAGAGCCCAAATAGAAATCTGTCAGGTAGCTTTTAAATGTATGTGGATGTGTGTGAAGTTTATCAAACATTGATAAGAAAACTAGAAAGAAATCTGATAGGATTACTCAACTTTTCCTCAAACATAGGTACTAAGTAGAATGGAAAGAATTTTCATTAGAAGATAATGCAGTTGTTGAGAATAAGTCAGCCATAAAGTAGCTCTAATCAGTTTTTTTAACAAATAAAAACCAGTTATCATCGGTTCTTGGAGTAACACAAACCAGGTCAGGGAGAACTGACTTTCACCCCACTGCAGAAAGCAATCGACATTCAATTAGTCACGTGCTTTGATTAGTTGATTAAGAAACACCTAGGTACTGAATATGTATGAGATTCCTAAATCAACATCCTCAGATCAGTAGATGATTTTTTTCAAATCACTTGTCCAGCAAGTTTGAATGGTTTACAGTTCATGAATATACATTCATCCATGTATTTACACGTGAGATCCCTGGTTCTGCTCCTGGACCCTTAAGTAGGAGGTGGCTGTTGACAGTCAGTCTGTGATAATAGTGTGTGGTTTATTTTATTTTCTGTTTTTCTTTCTTGTTTCCAACATGTTCCAACACAATCATTTTAATGTGTCAGGTTTCTACAACCCCTTTTTCAATAGATCTGTACCTAAACAGGAACTCACATTTAGGAAAAAGCCATTAACGTTGGCCAGGATGGTATTTTCATAGGTACCTGAGCTTTTTTTAAAAATCAAAGGAGTCCCGGATATAAGGGCTGCAGACACTTCTGCCATAGTTTATGCCTTCTGGGTGATTTGTGTAGTTTATCACCATTTGGGGGCCTGACCACGTTCAGTCCTGGTGCGCGGGCGGTGCAGCTGCAGCGCGTGGAAAGTGCCGGAAGTGGGGACATTGCCCATCACTTTACCTTTCCTTTGCACCCTCCCTGCTCCTCTCTCACCCAAAATTTTTGCCCTCACAACAAAGGCAGCCAACTCTGAAATCTCCAGACACCAGGCGAAGTGCTGCAATCCAGCCTAAGCTCTGAGAAGTCTAATGGTGCCAGTGTTTGAAAAAGTTGACCTGGAGAATTTGTCTCATGTTGAAAGAGCTGTCTGGTACCTACCAAGGCTCTTATTTGTGGTACATTTCCTTCATCTCTAAAATGAGATTAATTATATCTCCCATATAGCAGAGTTAGGAGGGTTTTAATGTGTTCTACTGCACTTCAAAAACGTAAACTGCTCCCTCAGTGTAAGCACTGTTACTGTGTCATGATAAGTCCTCACTTCTGTCTCACAGATTCTAACGTAGCTCAGTGAATGAAAGCTCCTGGTCCTTCTTTCAGCCATCTAATTTAGTTGGGGCTTTATTACAGCCACAATCAACATTACATACTGTTGCACAGCTATCAACATCAAATTTTAACACCAATTAATTTCAAATTATAAAATCTGAATTTGGCAGCAGGTTTTGGATAAGATCATGATACAGCTGTCTGGGACTTTTTCGATAAAACTAAATTATTTACAAGAGAAATATAAAATCCTCATAAAAGGAAATTGAAATACTATAACATTATATTTTTGTAAGCAAATATTACACCGAGAGTACTTGAAGTTAATTCAGAAACAGCAGGGAACCTCATTAATGTTATATAATGCAGATAAGTATGTCTGACTTCACAGCAAGCATCTTTTCTTTTGGGTGTGTTTATGAGAACAGTAGCAATATTTCAAGTTTTAGTTTCAAATATTCATTAGCATTATTAGCTTCCATGAAATTATTAGTATCTATTGGTTCCTATTTTGTTGTCTTGTTCATTAAATTCTGAACACTTATAACACACTTGTCAAGCAGAAATGCCCTTTGTACACTGAAATGACAAGCTGACAAAAGAGTTACATGATGATTTAAGTCCTGACTTCAATGCAAGTGAACCCCAGAGGAGGGGAAAAAAGCAATCCCATGTCAGCAATTGTAATAGATACAAGCCCAACAGATACCCCAGTGACACTCCAAAGATTTCGAGGCTTGCCAAAGAAGCCAATTTCACAAGAACCTCATTTGGCAGCAAAATTTGTCAAGGAGGGAATAGATTTTTCTATGAAAAAGTGACAGAAACAAATTGACAGTCATGTTTTGAAGTTGTTAGGTTTTGCCATCTTAAAGAGAGGAGAAAATTAGCAAAGTCTGAATGTTTCATCATCTTTAAAACTGAGTATTCCATTTGCTTGTTTGAAAATTTGGTACGTTTTTCCATTATGTACCAGCATTGTTAAATAATAGCAATAATAATTATTATTAGGTATGTATGAGAATACATAACATAACTATTTATTTTACCTACATAAAGAATATGTGGGTAAAATAAATAGTTTAATAATAAACCAAAAGAACCAAGAAACTAAAAACTGAAACCTTGAAGCACATTATCATCTGGGGAATAACAAAATCTCTGGTTATGTTGTATGTTTTAATTTATTCTGAAAGAATTCAGTTAGTGATAGCTCCTCAGAGGATTAGTGCATTCATTTGGTGCTTTTGAAAAAGAACTATATTATGGTTACAGAACTCGTTACAGTTGCAGCTTTGATTAAAAGCCTCTTGGTGTACTGAATTAGTTGAAGGTGAACAAGTTATTTTCAGTAAGATTCATGAAGGTAATTCACATAGTCATGTGCATCTTGCTATGCTTTGAAAAAAATACGTTTCCAACTTGAGTCACAAATCTTCCTCTTAATGTTTGATGAATAAATGATATTTGTCACAGTCCTTCAGATTTTTTCTCTTGCTTTATGGAGAGCTTTGATGAGTTGCAGTAGAGTCTGTGTCCACAAACCCCTAAAACACTGGAGATCTGCAACCTTCCAGGGAAATCAGGGGACACATCCTTGAACTGATGAAGAAGACAGTTCCCCTGTTATTTCCTTTATGGTACATTAAATTATTTGCTGAATTGGTTTTTATTTTTAGGTTGGAAAAACACCGAGTTCATGTAATATATGCCAAGAAGGAGAATTTCTATCCATTTATCCTGTTTTATTGTAGAGTAGACAGTGATTGCAGTGCAAGATCTCACAGACAGTTTGTTCCTGGTATGTTTTACTAAGATATTTTTGTGAAATATACAACAAGAAAAACAACCTGGAAAAACATTTTTGTCTTTTTTTTGGTTTGTTTTTCTCTTCTAGAGGAAATGTCAACTGTGCAGCAGAAAGAAGTAGGTCATTAGAGTAGCTATGGGGAGAAAGACATCTCCCACATTCACTGGGGAGTTTAACTTTGGCACAAGAGAGGAAGAGGAGCATGCAACAGGCCTTGGAACAACAAAAATTAAAAGGGAATGATAAATGAAATTTGAATTTGCTGTGGAAGTGCCCTGTATAATGAAAGCATGCAGATAAAAGAAAAGGTTAAATAAATGCAAGGAGAATGTTTGGTTGGTTTCGTTCAATGGTGTCAGACTAACGTGAAATCAAAGTTTTTCTTCTCTTGACACTTCAGGGTCTGAAAGTCCTGAATGACTATTAAAATTAATAAATTTGAAAGTATTCCTGAGGAAAGAAATCACCTGTGGGTGGGATTTTTGCTTGCTTAAAGAAAAAAGGTTCTTAGCAAGTTTTGGTACACCTAGGAGAACAAACATTAAAAAATGTCAGCTTTACTTATCTTAACTTCAAATTCAGTATTTCAGAAAATAATGTTTATATGATAAATGCTTCTTCCAAAAGTCACAGAGAATGAATTGAACCCTTTTTTCCCCACGACGCTCTGTCAGGTAACTGTGATTTGTGGCATTTGTTTCAGCTGCAAAATTCATAAAGATGAGCAGCTCAGATACTTATCACTGAATGCAGCCACTTAGTCAAAAAGATCTACAAAGCAAGGAAGCTCAGAACAGAAAATGTTATGGACCTTCTGGTATTCAGCTTCCTGAAATGTTTGAATTATGGATAATTCCTTCCTCAGGACTGGCATTCTGCTGCCTCCTGTTTATCCTCTTATGGTATTTTAAGTTATCTTAGCATCTAGTGAAACGAGGAGATTTGATTTAGAGAAGAGTCGCAGTGCACAGAGGGAGCAGTGTATCTCTCTCTCTCCAGAAATGGAAAATTAAACAAGGTTGGCCCATTGAGCAGAGCCCAGTGGGAGCAGAGCAGGTGTTGCAGGAGCTGGGAAACCGTGTGGAAGAAAGGAGGGCCCCACGAGATCGATACGGTGCAGCAGCATCCCTGAGGGCTTGTGCCACGCTTCAGTTTTGTGATGTTGTTCTGTGGTGATGAAAAGTAAAAAGAAGTATTTCTTGTTCCACAGGTGTATTCAAATGATGTTGAGGTGCTCATGCAAGTGAATATACATTTTAAAAATATGTGCATTGGGTGATGACCTTGTATAGTTCCAGTTTACATATTTATCCACCCATTCAGTGTTGTCCAGGCATGACTGGGGAACAATATAACTTCTCAAGCAGCTCATACAAATCAATTTTCTGTTTTAAATGTATTCCAGGCTATTTTGTTTGGTCCAGAATAAACCATTCATTTCTACAAGGGAATTTGTTTGTCTCACTAAGCATTTGCAAAGCTGAACCCCATCACTAGAGGATAAATGGAGATGAATCCATGCAGGATTTTAGCACAGCCCGTGGGCCCAGTGTTGACAGCACATCAGTGCAGGTGATTTCAGAGGTGCCTGTTCATCCAGATCTTGATTCATCTAACAATTAATTAGCATGAAAAAAATAACAATAAAAACAGCTGAAAATAAAGCACATATCTCAGAGGCAGATTTCAATTGTGGACTCCCAGTGTGTTAGTGATAAAATGAAGTTGTCTTCAGGGAATTAGGATGCTGATGGAGAGGAAAATGTGTGATCATTTGTAAGGCAGCAGCCTGCTCAAGACTTGTGTAATGGTTTCCTTATTCCTGTAGAATAGAATTAATTTGTCCTATCAAACACAAATCAGTGCTTGTCTGTTACAGACTTTTTTGTGATTCTTCCATGCAATCATAGCTTGAAGTGTAAGGTGAACTTTTCAGGCCACTGAACTCAGTTACTGTAGAAATTTGCGGTATTTCTAAAAAGCCCAACATGAACCGTGAGAAAAAAAAATCAAAACTCCAAATGATGCTTTAGGTTTTAACTTTTCTGTTTTTCAAATCCTGTACTGCCTAGTATGTAACTCTGAAATTTCATATGGCCTGTTAGCTACTGTTCTCTCATGCTGGTTAGAGAGAGAAGGTTTGCACTTCAAGGACACCTTGTTGTCCCAGGCCCTGAAATATGTAAACTAAAGCCTTTGAGTGGAGGGGCAAGCTTGGGGTAATTACATCATTACTTGAAATTATAATTGGAGAATTAACCCTGATATGCAAATCGACCAAACTTATAAAAGTGTGAAGAACCCGTGACCCAGGGTCCGTCTTGGGTGGAGCCCCTCGGAGGCTTTTGACCGCCCAGGGTGTACCTTTGAAGGCCCTTCAAATAAATACCTGCTTTTATTCTCTTAATCTTGTCTAGCCTGTTTTCAGGTAGCCACTTCAAAGCATGACCATAGAATATATGTACTCAGAAGAAACTAATTGTTTCCATAGCTCTTAATTTTTGCTTTATTATTGTTTAAAAAGTATATTATAGAATAAAACAGACTAGAAACACTGATGCTATGGCCTGTAGAAGTAGCAGAGAACTTTTAGAGTCGTGCTGGCTGAGAAAGGAGTTCATCAAGTTTAGGCAAGGAAGCCATCATATGTTGTTGGAGTAACTTTATTTTTTCAAGAAAACAAGACTTTCTTTTTTTTTTAAGGAGACTTTCACCCAAAACATATCTGACTGCCCTTCTAAGAGAGAAACCTGCAATAACTCAAATTTTGGCTGTCAACTGTTTCAGCTTAATAAAATATGATGATTTTACAGTGTCTGTCACTGTAATATATGTATCCTTCACAGTCTCACACTTTTTCATTAAATGTTTTTGAAGTAGGCAAGGATGGTAATATGACCTGTGCAGAAGTGAGGTTCAGATAACAAATTGGTAGGTCTGAAGCTTCCTCAGGATAGAACCCAGGTTTCAGGGGACACAGTCCAGTGCCTGAAATACAAAATCTCCTTTCCTTCCCTCACCAGCTTTTCCACGATATGTTACTGCTGTTTTGAAGAAGGAAAGCAAAACAAAACAAAACCCCACTTGTAGAAAGGAGACTGAAGATGTGTTATTTTCTGTTGAATATTCTTTCCATTTGTAAAGGATTTTTAAACTACTCTGCATTCCAGTTTTCTCCTGTTAGTGCCACTTGAGTTATATTACTATTCTATCCTATGTGTGTTGTCAATAAACAAATCAAGAAAATATGCCTGAGTTTAGGAGCCAGGTGAAGGACACTGTGGTTCTACTTATTGTACCTCCTCCTATTCAAGTGTCTTTGTTTCCTAGCTACCATTTGTATTTTCTTTCAATCTCTGCTGAACATGATCAGAATTTACATTTGCTGCTTAAACAGCTGTGATGGCAAGATCCTATTGGGGCCAATTTTGTGGTATATTCATGAGTGTGCTCTCCAGACCACACATATCCCTGGTGTAAGTGTAGAGTTTGCAGTGAGCCTTCACATGGCATTTTGAGTTCAGAGGAATCTGTATATGAATAACGAATGCAGGACTGGGCATATGTTAGATGATATTTAAAAAAAAAACAACCTCTGCTGTGTTTTGCATAGCAGTATAATTGCTTATTATTCCAGTTGGGACAGTTTACACATATTGAGGGTGAACTTCTTGGCAGGGCTGAAATCTGTGTTTGAATTGGAAAAAGCTTGATCTGCTTGAAACAATGTTATGAAACAATGTTAATTAGGAATATACCACAAATAGCTGTTGTACATGTGAGTAATCTCTGGTGGAAAGTTATTCCAGCACCATGGCATTTCGGAGGGAGTGGGATTCCATAAGCCAAAGAGCAATTACATGACTCCATTGCTAGTTATGATAACTTCTCTTAGGAAAGCCCTTCCTTAAGTCTTTGATCTTATTCTACCTATCTTGATCCCTTTTTTTTCTTTGCCTCCCACCTTCTCTCCTTTCTCCTTTCCATCTGAATAGTACTTGTACGGCATTGAACACCATCATCTCCTAGATAATAGTACGTTATCACTGTGTTTCAGCATCAACAGAGGGGTCGACAAACAGCTTTAGGATCTTCCTCTTCGCATGTTCTGTTGATGCAATGGCTCCCACCACGCTTAGAGCTGGGTTCCACGCGTGCAGGAAAAGGTGCCCGTTTATGAAGCTGATCTGAGCCCTTGGCAGGCAGCTCCAGGCAGAGCTCTCTAATATTCTCCTGCCCTTGCAGAGGAACAACACCAGCTCACCAGGGTAATGCAAGGAAAGGGATGAGAGGCTGGGTACAGCATGAGTGATTTTGCCGTATCCTCTTTCTGTCCTCATTGGGCAGCTGCCATTGCCTGGCTGGCACAGAGTCATGTTTTTATATCCCCAGGAATCTCTGTAAAAAGATTGATCTGTCATTTCACTCAAGGTTTGCAATACGCCGCTCTCCAGACATCTGTTTCCACAACTACACTCAGAAATAGCCTCTACTGAGACATTTAATGAAATTCAGTGAGCTATTTTAAAAATTACAACAAACGTTGAGCCACAGCCCTTGGTTATCTGTGGAATACGTTGTAGCTAAGCAAGTTTGATGTGACAGTCATTCCCGTAATACGACACGGTGCTGTAGTAGATATGGAGGCAGGAGAGCTTGGGGGTGACAGGTTGGGACAGGTCCTTGAGCCCCTCTCTTTAAGCAGTCAAGGATTTATGTGTCATTTCCAAGCTCTTAGACATCATCTTTTACGGGAGTGTGCAAAGACTAAAGGGCTACAGCTGCAGTAGTGCCAGCTAGGCCAATATTGTATGTTATGATAATTAATACATTTTTATAGACTTTGGTTCTCCAGAGTACTGCATATCGCCTTGGGGATGCAAAGTGCCCTTAATGTCCACTGACACTGATAAGAGTTGAGGCTTGTTTAGCCCTCTGTGTTCTCTTCACAAGAGCCCTCCGAGCTCTTTTGTTGCTACACTCAGTCAAAGCACAGAGTTGAAGCTTTTTATATTCACCAGTGTGATCAGGTCACTCCTGGTGTTAGAGAATAGGTTTCAAGCACTGCTTCTGTTTTTGCAAGTGCCAATTACCACAACGTTCCTTTGTTGTAGGTGTCTTTCCCTCTTGTTCCTGAAATGGCATTAATCCACCTACTCCAATTTAATGAATTAAAAAGAGGCAATCAGTTAAAGTAATTGAGTAATTGAGACCACCATTTCATCATCTTTGAATAGGGCAAAGCCTGTGTCCTTTGCTGTAGGTCCTTGGGTAGCACGGTACTGTCAAACATTACATCATTCTAGAGCTGGTTTGTCACATCACATGAGAGGAACTGTTCTCCAGCAACATGGAGCAAAGAACATTTTAAAATGTTTAGGAGTGCAATAAGTAAGTAATTCGTTCTACCTCAGAAAGCCATGGGAAGCAAAAGATAGTGTAAGTCAGCAAAAGAAGAGGTTACCTTGTGCTGTACATGTGCATATTTTAGTATATAGAAATATGTACTTACAGGTATTTTTATTTAAAAATTCTCTGTGCTTTTAATCTTTACACTTCTTAAGTTTCATAAGTGAACAAGGAAATGTCATTTTGGGTGGCAATTATCACCGAATTTCTCACTAGTATCTGATGAAGCTATGCCAGCTGTGTGTCAAGAAATTTAACCCTGCTTCATATCTTAATGGTTGTTGGCAGCTTTGGGCCCTTATAATGCTTTAAAACTGCAAAATTACTCTCATTGCTTCTCTCAGAAGAAACCAATTTGGGAAGAGAGTTATTCATGCGTGCAGTAAATTGATGGTCCTTGCACTGGGGTGAATGAAGAGTCATCGCTGCAAACCTGCAGGATAGGGAAGCCAGAGGTCAAGTGGGGATGACAGAAATGAAATAGTTTAGGGCCATGAGACCATTACTAAATTTCAAGATTTTAATAGTAGGTTTTTCTCCTTCTTTATACGAATTTACATCAGGTACCAGTCTTTCAGGTTATTTGCAAAGACAAACCTCTCATCCTGAGCCTCTGGTACAATCAGTGCACAGGCATGTAAGCAGCTGGGGAGAGATGGCAACTGGCATTTTAAGGTGCTGGTTGGACAAAAGGCTTCTCTTACCTGCATGTCCCCATGAGGGATGGAGCAGCAACTCATTTCTAATTCCTCTTGACTCATTCCTCACTCTTCTCAGTGTGTGAAGCACATCTTGTTTGCCCTTCTCTTGCAGTAAAGATTTGGAGAAATGATTTTCCAGCGAGCCACATCAGTTGCAAAAAAATCAGCCCTCTCTTTCAACTCTTTAAAGAGAGGGGGAGTTGAGAGGGGAGAGAGCTGGTGGTCAACAACCTCAAAAGGCTCCAAAGAGCCCAGGCAGCTCCTCAGCTGTAATGGGTTTTTATTATCGTACATTGTTTGTAGTTCTCAGAGCTCACTCAGTTGCCAAAAGGCTACACAGGTTCTGTAGTTGCACGTGAGTTTTGCTGAGTATGTGGGGATTCTGTGTGTAGCTCCCAAGCTGTTCATTTTTTCTTTCATTTTCAATTGAGTTAGATGGGGGCTTTGTTTTCCAAGTGCTTTGGAAGAGAAGGTTTAGAATAGTGCTGCCTATGTTTGTCCACTCCCTTTGTTCCAGAGGTTACAATTTTTTTTTTCTTTGCTATTTTTAACTATCTTGATGCATATATATATACAATACTTGACACATATATATAAAAAATACATGTAAAATTAGATACTTTTTAGAGGTTTGGGAATAAGGTGAACAAATTATTTAGAAGGAATTTTTTTTTCTCATGTCACCAACAAGATAACCCAGAAGCGGCAACGTAAGACAACAAAAATTGCATTATAGAAGTATCCTATACTAAAAATCCTGGCAGTCTAAGGCGGGGGGAATGATTTATTTTGAGATTTGGTTTTTGGCGTGATTTACTGATTAGCAAATTCCATGTTAATTAATGTTATTGAGCTTATCTTAAATATTACACTAACTAAACCATCTTTCTTAAAACTTTCCCTTTGATTTTTGGCATGACTAAGGCTTCACAGTGAGATTCCATTACTTTTTCTTTTTAATTTGAGAAATATTATATATATCTTGTAAACCACTAAGGGCAAACAAGTTGTACAATAAACTGTTTCTGATCACGATCTGTAGTAGTTCCTCAGGTTGTCAAGAGTCAGTTATATTTAGGTAAATTAAGGTTTAAGGCATATCTTATTCATCTTTAAAACCCATCAAATGCATTGCCTAGGCATTCAAGTCATGGAACTGTTCACATTAACTGTATTTATTCCTTTTATAAATATTACTCAGAGGCTTGCTAAGTAGCAATATTGTGCTCTAATGAGCATATGTATGCTGCAGAGCTTTCAGAGAGATTTAGTTCAGTGATTACGATTCCTTGATCTGCCAATCTGCACATCAAAAGAAGCTATTTGGTTTTAATACTCTGTCTACCAATATTAACTTCACTGGAGAGGTGACCGCGCCCGGTNCCCCCCCCCCCCCATGTCAGTATGTTTTAAAACTATTTGGAGATTATATTTAAGCCACTGTAACACTACTTCTGTCTAGAGGCACCTCAGCATCTCATGTAGCAAAACATCCAGAGATGAAAGGCAGAGAAGATAAAAGGCAAAGAGAATGTTACTAATTAACTCCGGATATCTAATGGGCCCCTCTTCCAGTCCAGTCTCCCAAAAATATCTGGCATGCAGAACAGGCTCCAGATGGATTGGCTGCCATACACATATGGCTGCAAATAACCAGTGCACATGTCTTGGGTTTTCCTTGTTGGGTTCCTGGCTTATGGGAACGGGATGGGTCACAGCTGTGACACAGAAACATAAAGAGATCCCAGTGCACTGGCACATCTCTAATAATAATTCAATTTTAGGCCCAGATGGGAGGCAGTGGTTGCTGGCCTTAGCTGAACACTGCAGAGATAGGGCTTCTTTTCCCGTTTCGTGCATGTTTGACACGTGTATATTGTTGGTCTCTTACTGGAATATCCAGTTGTTCTTATGAATAATTATAAACCCAGTGAAACTTATAACTTTAATTTTTTTTATTATTTCACTCTCTCTGCAAGGTTCAGTTTTGCCCTTTGAGTAAGCCAGCCACCTGCACAGCTTATTTGGGTTTTAAGTCATCAAAGGTCTGTCATGTTGGCTAGATAAAAACAACAGAGGAAAAGGGGAATTTCTTTTCTAAATGACACAAACTTGTCCAATGTCCCCTTTTTCACAGGGGTTTGAGGCAGATGTATTAGAAAAAAAGCTGTGTTAAAATTGAACCATTAGCAAATAGGCAGGAATTTTCTTCATACACAACATTGCCGTTTCGAGGCTACTTCAAAGACAACCTTCAGAACCAGAGAAACTTCCTACAGCTGCAGGCAGCAGGGCCAGCAGGAATGATGCAGAGAAGAGAGGACCTTCTGTAGCCAGAGCACACGTGGATTCTTAATGTGCCAGTGGGGGTTTTGGGATGCAGTGGGCACCGTGTGTGGAGAGAGCAAGTGAACCAGATAGCGAGCCACGCACAGCCACCGTCACAGTCATCCATCACAGCCACCCAGCACAGCTGCACAGATCTTCCCATTAGGTCTTCTCCTGGGCTTTCACAGATACAGGCTTAAGCCTTGAAATATTTAAGCTTTAAAATCCTTTGTGTGGTTAATTATGATAATTCTAGGTATTTTTACTGTCTGCATAAATGCTCAATCCTTTGGGGACCTCGTTAAGTTATTAGCTTTATCACTTTCCTGTGACAGTGATGCTGCAGTTCTGGTCAGGATGGGTCAGCATGAAAAAAAAAAGCCCTTTTGTCTGTGAATTTCCATACAACAGCCAAAGTTTTGAATTCTGAGAAATTGAGTCAAGAACTGCTGTTTTCCTGACATTTGAGCTTGTGTTTACGTGCACAGATGTCAAGTTTGAAGAAGGGCATCTTGCACACGTGGAACTATAAATGGACTGGGATTTTTTCTCTCCAGGAAAGCTTGTTTGAACATCCCAGGGGAAAATTCTACTTGCTGTTTTAATAAGACTTGCTTATGTTTTGCTTTAAGAGCAAGAAGTGTTGATAGCAGCCCCAAGCCTAAAGCCAATCCTTACGAAAGCCAATACACAGGGCAATGCAAAATCTGCCTCACTGCCGATGCCCTGTCGTGCTGAGAGTTCTCTGCAGTGTTTGTTTACCACCTGCCTCAACAGAGGAAACAGCAAATGGGGCCTTTGTTTTCAGTGACAGCAGAGATGCTGCTTTAATGTCATCGCTGTCTTTCCTGTGCCTGACTGGCTCTTCCGAGCCGGCCGTGCTGTCGGACAGCAGGATCCTGTGTTTGGGCAGGAGGAGCACTGCTGAGAGTGGAATAGCTTCCATAGCAGGAGAGATGGCAGCATGCCCACCTGTTTCAGGTCCATTTGAGGTTACTGAGCTTGATATTAAAGGCTCCAGAGAACGAGCAGCTTTGATGAACCATTACTTTCATGATTTCTTCATATTTGTTATGACACTGCCTTGACAAAGATACCAAAGCTTTTGGGGACAGAATTGAAAAGAGGATCTAAGAGACAGCTTCCCAGTTGTGATACCTGTCCACATACTGACCTGAATCAAGGCTTAACACTCTGACTTGTGGCAGGTACCATCCACCACCTTTCACACTTGCGTGTTTCCCGCTCCCTCAGGAAATGCAGGGTTGGGTGCTTGAGTATTTCAGTTGTTATTGCCAGGGTTGTGACCACAAGAAAGCTCCAGTGGTTTGACACTTGGGCATTTTTCCTGCCATATTTTATCAATCTGATAACCTGCTGTTACATAAAATGTAATTTGAAGTATGGTACTTCATTAGATGATTTTACAGTATTAGAACCACCCAAAAGCTTTGATGTAGAAGATAATTAGTAAGAAATTATGAGGAGATAAAGGATGGGTGGGCAGACAAGGCTAATGAGTCACAGTCAGCAAAAAGTGTGAACTGCAGTAGGTTTTTGTCATTAATATCCCAAGTATATTCCTGTTGCTTTTCTTCCCCTTTATAAGGCATGAGAGGAAGACACTGAGAAGATGCATTTTCAGAGCCAGAGGTTGATTCTAGTCTGCCTGTGTGGTCTGTCAGACAGTTACAGCAGTGCCATTGATAAATCACAATGCCTAGATTTCTGAAAATTCAAGGTCATAGAAATCAGATTGATTCAAAAACAAGCCATGGTTTAAATGGTTGATTTTCTCCTTAGTCTGAAATATTCAAAGGAGTTTTTTGTTTAAGGATAGTTTCATTGCAGTGCTGATTTGAGCCTGTTTTCAAACTTCATGACTGCTGGGAAGGGTATTGAGCTTCATCTTAAATTCAAGCATATGTACTACCGCCATGTCCCACAAACACATTCTGCCCCTTCAGCCTCTTTCCTCTTATCTGTTGTTTCATCAGGAGAAGGTAAGAATCATGGAAAATAATTATTTAGTGTTTAGCATCCATACCAGTCGTGACCTACCAGAATAGGTATCACCAAGTCACAGCAAAATTCTGTAGTTTTCATTTGAGGTAGCAAAGTGGTCTCTGTTTGGTTTGGGGGTTTTGGTTTTGTTGGGGTTTTTTTAGTATTGCAAAAAATATTTTTGCTTTATATAGAATTTCAAGGGCACTGGCCATTTTCAGATGTCTTGTATTTTGTTTGGGTCATGTGCATAACCTGGTCCTTAGAGAGAATGTCCAAGGTGATGATGAGTATACTGTGGTATATCTTGAAACTAAATATACCATTAATTAAGCAGATAATGGTCCATGGGTAAGGTCTGTGGGTTCATTGCTGAAGGAAAAAATACGTGATTGGGAAGACAAAACTGGGAAAGAGTTTGGCCTCAGTTTTCTATTGAGATTTTCCTTCCAGCTAATCACATATGCTATTAGAGCATTCCTTTCATTCAGCAGGAGGTGGTTTTAGAATATATTGTATTTTAATAATCTCTTCCCTGGTGTTAGCACTGCCCTTACTGTGTCCCTTGCAGTTTGTCTGTGTTCTGTTGCTGACAGAACTTGCAGTTATTGTCTCTTATATTCTCAAACCTGCCTTCCTGAGGAGGTAACAGGGTATCAGCTCTTGTAGTCATTTTTAATCATTGTGTAGAATCATTTCTTTCTAATAAGGCAAGTGATTAATTATCGTACCCTTTTTATCAGTGTAAAGCCTGCCAGGGGTGCACTTGCTTTCAATTACAACCTTTCAAGGTTTTCTTTGGTAGAATCCAGGATACTTAGAGAGACAACCCCATAGTTAGGCAGCCTTTTTTCTGTACAAGCAATAATTATCTCCTCCATTATTGTTCTATTTATTTACAAATAAAGACCAGATATCCACAGTGGAACATATTTTAAAAAAAAATGAAATTCCATTACCCCAGCACAGAAGAAAAATTGACATCAGAAGCTTGATGGAAACGGAAATACACTATCAATTTGCATGATTAGAGAATATGAGCCCTTTATAAGCCTAAAATAAATGAAATACCAATATGAAATTAGGAATATGTTTCTCATTTATAGAGAGTCCTGAAGCAAGATGCTTTTGTCCTTTCCTAATAGCCTCATTTCAGACTCAATTGTTATAGATTACTGTGGAGATGGAATGGAACTGTGCAGCAGTACAGGAACAAGGCAGGAGAGCAGTGCCTGAGAGTCCAAATAAAGCAGCAGGGAACTTTACACAGAGAGTGTGAAACTGCTTTATGACAAGCCATATTGCTTCCTTCTCCATAAATCTGTAGGAAGGTTTGGCAAAGGAGTTGAGGCAGTAACAGATCCAGAAGTACTGAGCATCTCCCAAAATCAATGTCACTTGGGGTGGCCACAGATCCATCCATAGCAAAATCTTGGTGTTCCTCATGCTAGTTGACCTTTTGCCATAGGCCCATCAGGTAGGCCTGGAACAGTTCTCTCCTAGCCTGTGCCTAGGGAAATAAAAACATATGTGCCCCTTACTGCTTTGGGAATTTTCAAGTGGACTTGAAATTGTTTCCATCTGCCTTCTGTGTACGCTCTGTTCCTTGAGACGCCCCTGGTTTAACACCAAACTTGACGAGCTCTTTAACCTGCTCAGTGGGAATATTGACTCTGCTTTTACACTGAGGTATGAAAGATTTCCTCTGCAGAGGGAAAAAACACAGCCTTTCTGAGTGTTTGCATAAATATCAGAAGGATTTGGAGGGACACGAATCTCCTTCAGCAGTAGTCATATTTTTTTGTTGCTATTAGTATAACAAACTAAAAATCCTTTTGCTTATACAATTTGTTTCCCCAAAGGGAACTGTTCATGCCCTTAAAAACTCCTAGTGTGTGAAGCAAGTGCATAAATAAAAAGACAACAGAAGAAAGAATGAATATTTATACAGTCAGTATTCAGGGCATTAATGAATCTTTCTTTATTTTTTTCTATCTATAATTGAAATAACTGACAAATAATGAACTCTCTTATTGAGAAGATATTCTTAGAGATAAAGCCTCCCACTAGGCATGGGGATATGGGGATGCTTCTGCTAATCTTAAAATCTTCTGATCCAATTTTGGCCTCACAAGAAGTTGTCAGAAGGCATATTTCTCTGTCTAACACACTTGGAAGGGATCATTACTTAAAAACTCAGCATTTCATGACAGAGAAGAAAGTTTGGAAGTTGATTTTAGTTGGAGAGATGGAAAATATTTTTTCTCAAGTTTGCACCTTCTATTTTTGAAGTGTGCCAGTCACCCCAAATATGAAATACACGTCCAATCACAGTACTTCCAAGAGCACAGATTGGTTTTGTAATGGAATTGGCAACACAATTCAATTTCTATTGCTTCCTGTAGTTGATGTCCATTAAGTTAATTGTATTCAAACCTGGCTATGATTTATTAATGCCATGTGAATTCTAGTTTGCCTATTAATCTTAATTCTTTCTCCCATTGATACTGGTTCTTTCACCTTTTTTTCTTGTAGAGAGTGTACTATGCATGTAAGTGGTGTAAGTTCTTTTTATGAGTTCTGTGTACAGGTGGGAAATGCTCCCCAAATCCAGCAAAGTTTGCAGTTGCAGGAAATGTTCCTGTTCTTCTCTCTTTCCCCCAAGCCCTGGTGCAGTGTGACAGGCACCACACCACTCCTCGCTTGGCTGCTCATGTGAGACGCCGTGAGCTCGGAAATTGCTTCCCAGTGCATCTCTGCAATACGTCAGCAGGGAGCTCTGGGATGAGGAGCAGAGCCTGCATCTCCTCGAAGATTTACCGTGTCAAATTCAGGGCTCTATTCACATTTCTGTGAATATACAGGGATTTTTCTTGTCTACAGCACAAATAAAATAATCCTCTCTTTAATCGTGACAGTACCAGTCCTTCAGCCAGGAGAGGCCACTCCTCGTAACTGAGGTCTTTCTCACGTGCAGTTGCATCCAGAAATTTCCAACTTTTGCAAATGCAGAGTGCAGCACATAATATGGCTAATTCATGATGACAGAGAAGCACATTTCAGTGAACTGGCACAGAACTGGCAGCCAGGGATACTAGAATGCTCTGTCTAGCTCTGCCTTTTTTTCTCCATATTTCCTTGCCTAAGACTGATAAACTGCTTGCTTTCATTTTCCCCACAGGCTAAAGTGCAGCTACTGCAATTTTATAAGGTTCTTGAAGGATTACTAAAGAAATTTAAAATCTTCCTAAGGTGCTAATAGTGTTAGGCTGTATCTACCAGAACGAGCTACCAGTTCTGATAGATAACTGGAGTATAAAAGCTCAGGTTAACAAAGTCGCTGTAACTAATACAGTCGAAACAGGGAATCCATAATCCTGCTTACCAGGCTTATAAACCTCAATACTCAAAAGATATACGCAAAGACAGGTCCTTGATTTCAGGTACAGGGCTGAACATGCTGCTTCTTTAATAAGTAGCTATGGTACCTGTTGGTATATTTGCTGACTAAATTCAAAGCTTGAGCGCTTTTCGAATTTTTTTGATGAATAATGGAAGATAAGATACCCCTCTCTTTCTTCTTATCTAAGAAAAGCACTTTAAAAATTGCCCATATGAAATGGCCAAAGGACAGATTTTGTGAATTCTTCACAAGTAAATTGTGTGAGACTCCCTCTAGTCCAGTTTTTTTTTTCATGTTAGTGTTGTTAGTAATTAAATATTTTTAATAGCAATACCTTAGTAACATAGGAGATTGCCAAAGTTCTATCTCTTTTTTTCTGTATGGATTGTTTCAATATCCTTAGGGTGTATCATCACAGCAGCAGGGATTCATGTCTACATTTCAGTGTCTGTTACTATGGATCTGATTGTCTGGATTCTGTTTCTCATTGGTACAGGCACATAGATACTCCAGGGTGTAATTCAGCTCATATTCAGATTGCTGTCAAAAAATAAGTCAGAAGAGTGGTTGGGTTTTAGATGCCTGCAGTGTGGGACTCTAATGTTAAATGAGATGGCTTCCCACCTGGTATGTTTATGTCTTGACATTTCCACATCAATATAATTTCCCAGCTGGTAGTTGTAAAACACTGGAGAATTTTTGATTTTTTTAGATTTAAATAGAAGTGTGAGTGAGTCAGATTTAAGTGATATAAATGTTTTCATTTCTTGTTTTAGTCTCTCAAATGGAGCAACTTACACTTTTGTCCCTTTGAATTACACAGACTGCAAGGTAGTGGAACAGAATCTATTAAGGGATTGCACTCCCTTATATGAAATGGACACCAAGTGCTTTAGATTGCTTTAGCTACTAGGAAGAATGTTTTAGTTTGAAAGTGTGTTATTGAAATGGCAGTTCCCCCCACCATGAGCAGCCCCTGCACAGAGAAGCTCTGTGTCATACCTCTCCAAATCACAGATATCCTGAAGCAGGCGTTCAGCCAAAGATTTTGGATAAGAGCTTGAATTGGACATGTAGTCAACTGGCCGCATGTTTGGGGTAAATTCAGCACGTGTTCATCATCACTTAAAATACTGTCCTTGGTAATTATTACCTTTTAATGAAGTGTAATCACTGCAATGGCTTAGAATCTTGAAGCCATATTCTGGCATCTTCTAATTGCTGCCTCTTACCATATTTTCGTGTATAGGACTCATACGACCTGGAGGGTTAAAGACTGGAGACTATGGCCAAGAAAATCTGCTGAGTTGAAACCTTCTCTTGTATCACTATCACATGCAAGTGAATTCCATAGAATCCAAGCTTGCCCATTTTTCTTAAGCATAACCTCAGCTGTACACAAGAATATTTATAGTTGGTATAATCTGTTTCACAGTACCTTACAGCAATAGCATTTTGCTTACAGGGTAATACTTAAAATAAGAACATCTGATCAATATATTTTTCCTGTTGTTTAGCTTGTGAACATTCTAAACATTTTAAATGCCATGCGGCATTGGAAATGCAAATTTCTGAAACTTACACAATTAGAAAACTGACCACGAGAATGTTAATTAGGGCCATAACCTGGGTAATTGTTCAGGGCTGGCCACACATCCTTAGAGCCTCTTGTAACCTGAGTTGCTGCAAACTGAAAGTTCAATTTGTATTAATGAGGGAAATCATTCTTTCTGTTGTACACCAGGATGACAAGATGTGTATTCATTGACCAGACTACAGGTAGGATCATAATCACTTCAAGGGCTCTCAAAATAGCAGTCTGGCTTTACCTGGCACAGCTCATATCCGTGCCAAGGTTCCGTGCCCTCTGTGTTTGATGCCTGCATTGCAAACCCAGTTTTGTAACACCTCCCCAAGCCCATGTTCCTTTCCCAAGTTGGTGTGGCCACATCCTCTAACCGGAGTTCTGTCCTTCTACTGCATCAGTGCCTCTTCACATACTGCAGTAGGAATCCCTTCAGTAAATGCAGCTCATTCCTCTCATTTCCTCCTAGATTTCTAGGCAACCTGTTGATCATCTGGATCACATGGATTTTCAGTGGTGTGTTCAGCTGCCCAACTGGTTTTGGTACAACTTTCAGAACAGTAAATTCAAGGCTAAGAGAAAGGCATTGTTGGTGCTGTTTTATACATATAGTAACAAAATAAAATTCTAATTATTCTGTAGATTCAAGATCCTATTTCTTGAGCTGAATAGAAATGTCTGGATATGTTGACCTGATCTGCAGATACCTGGTTAATTCAGTTAGTTACTGTTCATAGCTGAACTTCCCAGCCCTCAGCTGAAGCAGCATAGGGGATGGTGTGCTGCTCATGGTGTCCTGCAGTGCAGAAGGATTTACTCAGTTGACACGGACAACTCCCACTTCTTTTCATCTGGATAGTGGACGACAGATGGGGCTTTTGATTCCTAAGTGACTTGGGGTACTGCAGATAATAGGTTTTGCTGGACCGAAGCATTTAGTTACATCAGAACGTAGTTATTCTCCTATAGTCTGAGAGGTAAGGTTATACTGAGATAGAGATCCTGGTTCCTGCCTTTGTGCTGTTTGCAGGCCCAGTTAGGAAATGTAATATCATTTATATTGGTTCCCTCTTGGAAAAGTAACTTGGTAGGTGCTTGTCATGGTTTAGCATAGCTTGGTTTCTAGTTAAGGAGAAATCCACCAGCTACGGAAGTCATTTTTTGTGAGGAGCTGCTGACAGCTTCCTCCAGACCCGACAAAACCAATCAGCTGGCTGATTTGAATATTGACAACTCTGTTAAGCCACTAAAGAAAGTTTTGTACACCTCTGTGATCCACATTTAAGTACGAACCAACCCCGGGAACTCTCTCTTGCTTCCGGCTCCTGCACAAGTAACGAGGGGCCCGCGCGGCCCAGCAGTGCCGGGCTGAGCCCTGTCCTGTCACGGCCC